>DF359225.1:2048-21042 GCA_000787875.1 Solanum virginianum | reverse complement strand
GATCATGTAGGCAAAAAGGATCTGAGAAAGAGAAGTAGAGGTTGATGCGTCCTTTTCCATGGCAAGTTAAGGACGGCTGAGGCAACAATGCCATGTTCGTTGTACATCACCAAAACTCATGGTGGTGGGAGTTATGTCGATTGGAGAAACTTCCAAGCAACACTTGAGTTGAGCATATCCTGATTTTCAAGCTGAGTTGCATTAAACACTTAATGTATTTCTAAAGCTTGATTTCAAACTTAAAAACTTGCATGGTTTCGTGAGTTGGGTTATGAGATGAAGAGTTGAGCCTTAAGTCGAGTCTGTTGATTGGTTTGAGCCTTGTCTGTTTACTTTTAGCCTGTTTTACATACCATACATCTCACGTACTGACGCCACTAGGTGCTATATTATTTCATGATGTAGATACACATGATAGAGGACGTCAGTAGATGCACTATTGAGGTTCAGAGTTCCTGAGTTCCAGAGATGGTGAGCCCTCCTTACCTTTGGAGGAGCCCTTTTCTTTTACTACATATTCTACTTTTTCTTGAGTTGGGTAGCCATGGCTTGTCATGCTACCATCTAGATATTAGAGGTAGAGGCTTCATAGACATTGAGTAGAGGATATGGAATATTGTCCCTTTTCCAACTTTTGTTTTATAGAAAAAGTCCTTTTAATTATTTGATTACTTTACTATCATTTCTTTGAGAATTTTTCTTTCGTTGTTGAGTATGAGGTGATGATGATGTCAAGTGGTTCGTTTGGGGACTAGCAATAGTCTCTGACTGCCGGCCATACCAAGGGTGCATGAAAGACCCAAAAAGACAAACTTGAACTCTTCCCAATTAACAACGTTACCACAAACCATCTCCATCGACCATTGGGTGTACCACACTTGGGCTACATCTTTTAACTAATAAGCAGCCAACTCTGCTTTCTCCTTAGAAGTGACACCCATAATGATCAACACCTTAGTGAGCTCATCAATGAACACTTGAGCATCTTCATCACCTTTTGACCCATAGAACTCCGGAGGATTCATCCTAGTGAAATCTTTACCTTAGAAGTCGGGGTGGGATCCTGAGGAAGATTAGCTTGTCTAGTCTGAGAAGTCACCACCTGGGCAAGCATAGAGAAGGCCATACAGAATTCACCATTAGAGATGGGCTCTTCCATAGGCCTTTTAGGTATTGACCCTCATTGGCTGAGGCCGGTCTTAGTAGGGGAGCTCTTCCTCGAGGCATCTTCTATAATGGATCAAGGATACCATCAAGATAAGAAAACTAAACATATGATTCATAGCACCACTTAAGACATGAAGAAGTGAGACAATTCCTAGAACGTCATCATAGCCTCCTACTAATAGGTATGGTGCACTTCAAACTCATAAATAGGACTCTACTTGATGCAACATGTTGGACTCCAAGGATCATTTACAAACCTAATACTCTGATACCAAACTTATCACAACCTAGCCCTAGGACCAAGGATTGACATGGAAAATGGGAACCGAGAGTCCCCAAACAAACCTCAAAGTATTCATATTCACATCATCTGTTCGGAAGCATAATCGAAAAGTGGAAACATATTTCTAAGGGATGGGAGACTAGGACTCACGCTATGGGGATGTCACAGGAAATGGGAGTAATATGAATTCATAAAGCATGTAGCACACAAATAGTAAGGGGCGGATAAGTATGACTCACTCTATGGGGACAATTCGGGACTTAGGATCTTTCATATCATACATATAACCATATCATAAAGCTCATAACTAATTCACATAATGATATCCAATAGGTAGCCAAAACCACAAGCATAACTTCCAATCACAACACTTAGCATATATTCGTACGGGAGTTTACAAGATGTCCAAAAATATATCTAGTCATAAGATAGGACGAGGGCCAAGACATACCCGGGTTCACCCTCAAAGTAAATAACATAAATAATGCATGATAGGTAGAGGAATGGTGGTTG
This sequence comes from Solanum virginianum, assembly GCA_000787875.1. Taxonomy (NCBI): domain Eukaryota; kingdom Viridiplantae; phylum Streptophyta; class Magnoliopsida; order Solanales; family Solanaceae; genus Solanum; species Solanum virginianum. The sequence continues at coordinate 19,079 of DF359225.1, read as the reverse complement.
TTCTTGGAAGATAGGACTCACCACAACAAGCAAATCTCAAGACCCAAGCTAGACGTCGTACGGTGGATGAATATAGTCCTCAACCCTACATGGTTAGATCATGTAGGCAAAAGTATGCGTTAGTACATTTGAATGTACTAAGTATGGTGGCATGCAATGTATATGACTTACCAAACCTGCATTCAATGTTAGATGACAAGGGCACATAATATAGAAAGAGACATATAGCAAGAGATATAGTATATGATATGCCATGAAACTAATGATGCATGAAATGCACAAATGCTCATATATATTGGGGTTGGACTACACCCGACAAGTCAAACCAATGCAAGCTATTTGGAAACTAATGATGCATGAAATGCACAAATGCTCATATATAGTGGGGATGAACTATAAGCGACAAAATCAAACTCATGCGAGCTATTACATGAATTAGTCTGATGTACACCTCCCATCGGTAGAAGAAGATTACTTGCCAAGGGTAATCTACACCACACCTTATGTCGACATCTTTTCTGTGTGATGGATACCTTCCTTATGACCATGTTTTTTGAAAGGATTTCCATATCAAAACATATCATATCATATCTTATCAAAATATGTAACCATTCTTTACGACCCAATCTTTACTATATCGGCTACCATATACCTATGCTGGAACATAGTTCAAGGAAAGGGAGAGGACACTTGGGGATAGCCCTGACGCCACCAATCTATCGATGCTATGTCAAAACATCCCACGAGAATACTTATACATATACATGCTTTCAAAAGAGGCAATAGTCCTTTCAAATCGTTTCAATGCACATTAGGCTCAAAAGCCAAATCATAGTTCATACTCATGATTCTCATGCATCCAAATAGCTTATTTACATAAGATATGGTGCAAGCACCCAAAATACTGAAAGAGCCAGAACAATAGACATCTATGTGATCAGATTCTTGTCATAACCAATATCTTATCAAAATCATTTACATAAACATAATTGGGTTTAACCCACTTCATCATTTTCATAAATCCAATACTCATGAATGCATATACTATGAATGAGATAAGAATAGCATGAGTAATAGAGATTCAAACTTAATTCAATAATACATTATGAAATTCAAGTAAAAACATAAGTTAAATTCACACTTAAGTCGTAATATAGATTACCGATACAAAAATCAAGCTTTAAAGGGGACATACACTTTCATAACTTCAATGCACTTCATCATATTAGGGCTTAATTCACTTTAAAATCAATAGATAAACATAGCTTATATATCAATTGAATTTAATAAACCATAATATTGAAAACCCATATTTAAAGTAAGCTAAAATTCATGAAAATCACTTGAAAAGAGTTTGGGTCTTCTTGGTTAGAAGGGACCTAAAAGAACTTTGGTGAAGAAAGAGTCCTTCCTTGATCCCCAAGCTTAATTCCCACTAGAGTTCTTTGAGAGAGACTTGAGAGAATTTTTCAAATGTGAGGAAGGAATTGTAATGATATGAATAAAATTTAGGTCATTACACTTCCTTGATCCCCAAGCTTAATTCCCACTAGAGTTCTTTGAGAGAGACTTGAGAGAATTTTCAAATGTGAGGAATGAATTTGAATGAGTGGAATAAAGTTTAGGTCGTTAAGAACTTTTTAGGTAGCATAGGTAGTCACAAAAACCCTAAGCATAATCCAGAATTACAAAAATGCCATTAATAAAATGAGTTAAAAATTTGAAAAACATCGCCTCGTGGAGGACTATATGGTCCATGACATGCTATACGGACCATATACTTGCCCTTGATCCAACACTTGGCAAAAATACACTTGACGAAGGTCCAAAATGATAATCTTATACTTAGAATTTTTCAACGAAACCATCCATATGGAGGGCCAAACAGGCTGTACAAGGCCACACGGTCCGTGTGCTTGCCTGTACCACCTCCCTTGGAAATATTCTCCCACAATAAAGTTCTGACTGTGATTCCTTACTTAGAAAACATTCACTTTGAAAGTCATACGGGAGACCATACAGACTGTACCACCTTGTACGGATCGTATTCTTGGCTGTACCCCCATACTTGGTCCCAAATTGTGGAATTTTGAGACTAATGCTACCAAATGGCTTTCCACATGGTCCGTGAAGCCACACAGCCCATAAGAGGTCCAAGTATGGCATGCCTTAATTCAAAACTCCACGTTTATGCTCCAACACCCCATAAAAGGCTAAGGGTCACTCCAAGGAGGCCCTACATAGTCCATATAGCCTCATGCGGACCGTGAGGGCTCCCATCGAGTGACACCTTGGTCCAAAACTTCCTGAAACTGAAATTTTCAAGCTCTAATGAGGTCGTACAATATCTGGATCCTTACATATGACCTTACCTTTTTGGTGGGTGTTACATGAACATGTAGCTACTTATGGATCTATTAGCTAATACATAATCCTATGATGTCACATAGTTATGAGAATAAGACTGTATATAAGGACGCCTTAGCTCGAGCCTCCCACCTTAAGCCTCATTCAGTGCTAAGTCTAGTCGCCTCCACAGAATACATAAATATAAGTATAATCATAGCGTGCATAGGTTAGTAAATCATAATTTTATAATAGGAGTAGTTCATTAAAACCATAACTCTTTCTAGTGAGCATTTCCTTTCATAAGAGGGTGCATCATAAAAAGGGTTTCATAATCTTGCATCATAGAATTTCCATAGATTCATAACATAATTTGTAGCCCTTAATCATTCATAATAGTCATGACTTGCATAACATCTAATAAAACCTTTCATCAACATAAGATATTGCATCATATAATCTTAGTTCCAAAATATAGTGGATTTATGCATAAGGACTTCAAGTCATTAAATTCAAGAGTGATGTGCATGAATGAGGTAAAAGATGATCACTTGAAAGCATTCAAAACAATATACCACAATCATTGAGAAATTTCTAGTTAGGGCATCATGAAAATCATCTCGTATATCATAAATTTCATAGCATTTCATAGTATCATAACATACATAGCGTAAATGTCATACAATATTTCATAGTATCAACCCTTGAAAGGAGATTGTACATTTCAACACGATAGATGACAATTCCCAATATAAATCATGCATATAAAGAGTAATAGGAAGTACCCATAATGAAATAAGCCTTAAAATCAAAGGATTGAATTGAAAAGGGTTTTGGACTCTATGGGTGTAAGAACCCATGGATAAAGAAGCCCATATGCCTTAAGTGAAATGCCCTATACTTGCCTAGGAATACCTCTATAATCGTAATTCTCTTATATCTCAAATCAGGGTTATTTAAACACCCCTCCACGTAGTTCGGAAAGACCCTATGATATATTTTTCTTTCAATATCTCAAAATCCAAGCAGAATTTCGCACATCCGACCTTATATTCTTGTTCAGAGGGAACAATTGTATGGGAAAATGAGTACCTACAAAGTATACTTTGTTCATGCCAAGAAAAATAATTTTTGTGAAACTTCACAAAAATAGTAGTTGTCTGCGACAGGTCTGCAACATGGACCTGACGCGGACTAGTTTAAAAATTTTCAAAAATTTATTTTTTTACTCCAGGGCAATTGGGTAATAACCTTATACCTATATACATGAAAATCCCTCATTTTCAAGCCGTTTTGAGGCCTAAAAACCAACCAAAAACCTCTCAATTCCTCTCTATTCTTCATCAAATTCTCCATCCATTCTTAAGGTTTTCAAGAAGTCTTGTTGAAAATCAAGGAAACCAAGTCAAGCCCCAAAATCTCCTCAAGATTCAAGTTTCCCAATCTCTTTTCGGCTTCTAAGGTTATCATTCAAGCTTCAAGTCTTCATCTCCAATTTTCTTTAAGGTTTCTCCAAAAGCTAGTATGTGGTTTTGTTTCATGGGTTCCTTTCACCCATGATGGCCAAGCCTCCTTTACTTAAAATTATATGATTTAAAGTTGATTTACTGATGGATCTTACTTATTATGAAATTCACTACACACTATGTTGAGGTTTATGAAATTGTGATTGTTTTAGCATATGTTTTGAGCTATGAATCCAAGATCTATTGTAAGATTTGATGAAGGATTTTGATGTATATTTCTTGAGGGTGTTACAAGTATCTATTGAAGGTTTTACATTGACTTTTCTAGTACGATTTCACTCTTGAATTGCATGGTTTTACACTAGTATTACACACTTGTGAAGTGTTTGATAAAATGCCTTTTTAAGGATTATTTAAGTTTTGATGATCTATTGATTGAATTATGATTCAAGTGACTCTATGATAATTATGAGCTTTCTAAAGATGTATTTAAGTCATGAAAATATTGATGATGTTATAAGGCCGGATTAAGCCCTTTTTTCTAAGATTATACCTCTTGTGAGCCTTTAATATTAATGTTAATGCAAAGGGTAGTGTTGATGATGATCCATTCTTATGTTTGAAGTTAGGCTCAGCATTTGAGATCAATGATCTTAAGAGCTACTCGTGCCATGTCTCTATGTTTATTGCAAGTTAATAAAGTATGATTATCTTATACATTCTGTGGGATTAGACTTAGCACTGATAGATAGAGGATTTGCTCTCTTTACTTGAATTATGTGACACCATAGGACTATGTGATACCCTTGCTATACTAGTGAATTCATTTAGTACACTCTTCTATGAAATGCTTGATCTGAAAGGGGATGGACTCCCATAAGGAAAGCTACTTGATCCGAAAGGGGACAGGCTCCCGTAAGGTGAAATTACTCATAAAATCCTCTCCAAAAAGGGATGGGCTCTCGTAAGGAAGGCCACTTGATCCAAAAGGGGACGGGCTCTGATAAGGTGAAATTACTCATAAAATCCTCTCCGAAAAGGGACGGGTCCCATAAGTAAGGCCACTTGATCCGAAAGGGGATGGGCTCTTATAAAGTGAAATTACTCATACAATACTCTCTGAAAAGAGATGGGCTCCCGTAAGGAAAGTCGCTTCTCCAAAAAGGGATGGGCTCCCGTAAGGTGAATTATGGTTTACCATGGCAAGTAGTCCAGTTCTTTACCAGTGAGGGATAATCATCGAAATTCTGAGTTGTAGCTCGCTTGGTCTTATTCTATGTTAGTTAAGGTCTCTTCTCACACTTACGTATTATATCTATAGAAGTTGAACGATTTACAAAGCATGATTTACTTAAGCATTAATCATACATGTCATTGTTATTATGCTATCTATTGCTTATCATTATGCATTTTCACTATGTTGTCTATCTCTTGTTTTATTGAATCCTACATAATTAGTATATTCAAATGTACTAATGCATACTCTATGCCTACATGATATTATCATGTAGGGTTCTTGACTCTCTTGTTCTTGATGTTTGTGATATGGAAGTTTACCCTTAGTCCCAATTCCCCTTGATTATGCTTATCTCTTATTGTCATTTTAATTGCTTTCGCGACCAAGGATGTCTAATGATATGATATGAGGCTTATTTTGGGTTCCTTTGGGTTCCCCATTCGCCGGTCCCGTCTAGACCCTAGGCTTGGGTCATGACATTAAGGGTCTTGAGAAAGACAGAAGAGACTTAAAGAAGTTTGGAAATCACCTTGAAGCATAGCCTTTAATGGAAGAGTCTTGAAACCCTAGAATTTAGGATGAACTTGGTAGAGAAGTCTTCGGAGGTTTCAAGAGAACTTTAGGAATAGTGAGGGAAATAGGTCCAATATAGAAGAAACTATCATAAAATCTCGTCTATAAGAGATTAGGGATTTGTGCCGATATCCCTAACTTATCTAGAAATTTTTGGGGGAGTAAGGTCGCAATGCGGATTTTTTTCGGGATAGTTCATTTTTGTGCGAAGTTCAATTTTTCTCCAATTTTATCCTGGAATGAGTTTTGATCATTCTTTTGTACTAAAATAAACTCTTTATGTGATGCAGAGAGGTCACGGAGCCCTCTGAAAAGTGCAAAAACTTGCGAAAAAACTATTTTTTGATACGGTTGACCTAAAAATCGAACGAGAGCATTTTTCCACACAATTTTGTCCCCTGATCAAGAATATGACCTTGAATTTGCCAAAACAAGTATGGATGATGTGTTACGCAAGGTATCTGCCATAAGGACATTCTAAGGTATTTCGAGAGGTGTTACCATTCTATTCAAATGGATCTCACACACACATCATTGAGTAGGGATATGGTAACCAATATTATGCATATATATATATATATATATATATATATATATATATATATATATATAGATAGATAGATAGATAGAGAGAGAGAGAGAGGGCGAGAGAGAGAGAGAGAGAGAGAGAGCTGATCTAAACGAGAAAATTTGATATGTTTTCGTTCTAACCTCTAATCTATCCACAGATGAATCTAACTCCTCTTAACCTATGTTATATAGCAGGGAGCTTCGCCGTGGACCTCACGCCTTGAGCTCTTCCGCTGCGCCTTACCCTTGCTTTGTGCATAGACTAAACTTCAGAGGAGTGTATTTATGACTTTTTTACCCTTTTAATTTGAACTTTATTTTGCGAGTTTTCTCCATTTTCAGTCTCATATTTAATGAATTGCAAGGTTTTTTAACCTATGAAGTATATAGTATCTTTCAAAAGCTCTAAATCATGTAATTAAGTAAAAATAAATAGTATCAAGCTGGAATCTACTCAAAATAATCCACAAATATGGATGAAATACGACTTAAAAGATCGTAAATTTACCCAACATCAATCATGTAGGTGCAATATCTATAATTGAGTGATTTGGAATTATATAAGAAGTTGAACGATTTTCTAAAAAATATTTCATTAATTGAGTGGTCATCTGAGATATTTATCTCAATCCCTTATTGCAACCTCATAACCATATAAGCGAATGGATAGATGTTTTTAATTTGTAATATCTATGCACACCTATATAAAATAAACAATTAATTTACCGTGATGACTGCTTCTGTCGGAGGATTTGGTGATATTTCTTCCCTTCCTGGTAAAGACCGGTAAATGTCTTCAAGGTACTCTTGAGGTGTACAAGTTTACTTATTTATGGAAATATTTAATATTTTATTATAAAAAAAATTGAGTTTTAAGAGTTGCTGATTATAGAAAAAATAATTGTTTACAATAAGAGATAATTGTCAAAAATGCATCTAAACTGTGCTCTTTTTTTTTGAGTTTCATCCCTAAACTATTAGGAGTGAGTTTCATATTCAAATTATCACTTATTAATTTAAGAAACATGCCTCATTGGTGTGTGCAATACACTCTCCCTATTAATAAAGAAAACATATATCCACATGGCATTCCAACATAGATAAAATATTTCACCTTGATAAAAAATTAAATAAACTATTAATATTAGTTAAAAGTTTAAGATTATACTGTTAGTATTCTCCCCAAAAATTATTTTATTAAAAATAATTATTTTTAAAAAAATAAAATTGAAAATATTTTTCTTACTTACTCCTATACCTAGCAATGGAACTGGTACCGATACCACCAGACCAGAATTTACCAGTACCGGTATTAGAAGGGGGTTTTTTTCGAAACCATACCGGTACCAATACCAGTAATACCGGAAAAAATTCTCCTTACCATACGGATCCGGTAGTAACCGAATTAGGGCCGACCGGACCAGTATTCCCGAAAATAAAATTTTTAATTAGTTTTTTTTAATTAAAATTTTATACATTTTAATGTTTATTCCTTCAAGCTAAAACATGATAAAAAATTAAGTTTATAATTTTGAATTTTAATTATATAATGTTTTTAAAGTTTGAACTTTGAAGTTTCATTTTTAAGTCTTTAAAGTTTAAATTAATAAAATTTAAAGACTTTAAAGTTAAATTTCAAATTTTCTAAGTTCTAAATATACAAAAATTTAAAATTTTGACTTTAAAAGTTTAAATTTCAAATTGTTTAAATATAAAATTTAAATTTTAATGTTTTTTGAATGTTTGATTTTATATTTTAAAGTTAATATATATTAAAGATTTGAGAAATAAGGGAGAGTAATATACATTAAAAAAATTCTAAACTTAAAGTTGTAAATTCAAGATGATAATTTAAAAAAAATAAGGCGAATAGCCTATAAATTTATTATGTTACTAAAGAAGTTGTACAGATATTAGAAAAAAAAACCTAATTTATGTAACCACCTTCTAGGAAGGGTTTTGTTTCAATTAGACACCTAATTTATATAGCCACCTTCTAGGAAGGGTTCTGTTTCAACTAGGGCTTGCTTATTACAATATACTAATATCTTATACTATTTTGAAAATTTTGCCTAACTTGTTCTAACATTTCTAGTGTTACATTGTCTGGAATTGGTTGTTGGGCTTGTTCTTCCATGAAATCCATATTGTCTTCACTTGATTCCGATAAAATATTATCTACGTTGATTTCAAATTGAGACGACAGATTTGGACGGCCTAAATTCCTTCAGTCCGCATTTATTCAATCTCTAAATAAAACTGATATTTCCATGTTGTTTGATGCTAGTGAATGTCGAAAATCTCCAAGTTGGAATCTTGTCGCACTAAAAGCGCCTTCCGAAGCCACCGACGATGCTTGAATAGCTAGAACATCATGGACCACCCACTGAAGTCTTGGAAAAGATTTGCGCCGATTCTTCCACCAGTCCAAAAATTGTGGCTTCCCCTGTGCATCTTTAATATTTTCTATAGCATGGTTAACATATTCATCAAAATCATTATGATTGTTAGTACTAAAACCAAGATTATATTCTACTATGTCATCAATGTCATCGTCGTATCTACACTTATATGGTTCTGGTTGTTGAAATTGTACATTATCTAAAGTAGAAGCATATAAATCATATACTTTCCTAACCTCTGGTCTAATGCTACTTTTAACAAAAAAAATTATGTGAAGAATTTTCTTCATCATCTTCAATTTCTAAATGTCTATATATGTTATCTACTATTTTAGATGCACCTACTTTTTGTAAGTGGGGTTAAATAAACATGCAGTTAAATAAATTTGAGGAATTAGAAAAAAATATTTTTAAAATTTTCCAATCATATTTTAACCAGTTCTTGAAATTTTGAATTATTTTTAAACTGAGCAAATTTATAAGAAATAGCATAAATATTTGGTAAAACAGAAGAAATAGTAGGATAATAAAGACCAAAATTTATTTGGTAGCTAAATAAAAAGCTTTTAAAAACTCAATTAGTTCTTTTCTATCTTTCCAATCATTATCATCAATTCGGTAATCCAAATCAACATTATGGGCATTAAAAACCATTTGAAAAGATCTTCTATACTCATAAGCTACTTGAAACATGTCATATAACGAATTATACCTAGTAGCTACCATTTTTGAAATTTTTCGAATAGACAAATTGCATTCAATACACCTACTTTCAAATTCTTTACGTCTAGTCTTTACCTGACATTTAAAAATAAAATGGCATGCGGCTTCAACTTTATTACAACCATTTTCAAATAAAAAAACACCATCTCTAACAACTAAATTATATATATGTGCAACACATTTTATATGAAAACCATCTTCATAAATAGGAGTAAGAACAGGTTTTAAATAATCAACAACATGTTTATTACTAGTAGCATTATCTAAAGTTACACTTATTATTTTACTTGCTAGGCCATAAAATTGTAAAACTTCAAGAATTGTTTGAGCAATATAAGAATCGATTTTACACATCTCACCACTTTTATAACCTAAAATTCATTTTTGAAAAAACCAGTTTTCATCAATCCAATGTACGGTAATTGTAAAATAATCATTACGTTTACACTACGATCCATATCAGAAGTAACTGCTACTTTACAAGTATTATAAGAAAATAAACAACGAAGATATTATAAATATCGTGCATGATAATCAAAAAAAATTTTTAATTGTATTTCTTGTAAAACCATTAAACAATGGGTTATAAACAATTTGAATATAATGAATAAAATCTAAATTTTCACTAAAACTAAAAGGCAAACCAGTTACAACAATCATTTTTGCAAGTTCTTCTAGGTCCCGTTATTTATTATAAGGGTGATGTGTACTAGGACCTGAAACATTACTAGGGTTTAATTTTGACTGAACCATATTAGAACCTCCTACTCCTACGGATTGTTCGGGAAGGGGAGTTCCATGTTTTTGCGCATCCACAACAGCTTGAGCATGCAAAAATTCTAATTCACAACAATGCATCAAATGATTTCTTAAATGACCCATCCCAACCCCTTTCACGAAGTTTTATGATTTAAAGCATGTTTGCATTTATTACAAATAGCCTTTGTTTTATCTTCACATTGTGTTAAAAATTGTCAAACAATAGATTTTTTTACACGTTGCATTTTAGGCCTACTAGTTGCATTTGGACATACGGGGGGAGCAAGAGTGGGAGGGGAGAGGAAGTAGTAGCAGTATATGGGGGTTGCATTTCATCATCATAAATATCATCATCTTCATTAATTTCAAAATCATCTTCCAGTAAATCTTCACTAAAACCAAATCTTTGTTGAAGAAAATCATGACATAATCTGTGTTTGAATTGATATCAAAAAAGTTTCATTAACACGCGTAAAATCCTCTGTATTTTCATGATTTAATTTTGTATTTGAATCGATATTAAAACAAGTATTGTTCACATGCATAAAATCTTTCGTATTTATAAGAATTGGCGGTTGTCTTGTAGATTTAGAAGAACTACCACTTTTTTTTACCAGTTAAAGCTTTTGCAATTCCACCGAAAAAAGTACTTTTTTCCTTTCGTTTTTTACCGAAATTCATGTCAAATAAAATGATAATATGAAATTATGAATAATGCAAAAATTGATTCAATTATTCAACTAGTAACAACTAACAATTAAAGAATAAAAACTAATAAGATGAAATTAAAAAGTTGGAATGAATGTACCGAACGTCTGTATAAAAACAGACGTAGAAGCCGAAGTTGATGAAACTTGAAGCTTGAATATGCTCCAAATATGCTCCACCAAATTTTGCTCCAAATTCCAAATAACTGATTAACTAATTAATAGTAAGAAATTACTAATTAAGATATGAGAGAGTAATACTAAATAAATAAATAAATAAATATATATATATATATATATAATTTGATAGTAGTATTATAGAGTATAGACTAAGTAGAGAGATTTGAGTAATGAGAGAGTTGAGAGACTTTAAGAATGTATTGAGAGAATTTGTAAGAAATAATTGTGAAGGGATGGGGGTATTTATAGTTGATTTTAGGAGTTAATTAGGAAAAAAATAATTTAACAAATTAAAAAAAATAGAAAAGAGTCGTTCAACGGCTCTTTGAAATTTCTGCAGATTGCCGTTAGGCCAGTGGGCCCCACCAGTGGTCCAAGTCCAAACGGCTCTTTAAAAAAAATCTTTTTAAAAAACATTTGTAATCCAGACTGGTAATCGGATCGGAACTGACATTTACTGGGATTTCTTCCCCTTCGCTACTTGGTACCCCTACCGTTACCCCCTTTATCGGACCCTACCGAAATAAAACCAAACCGGTTTCTTCCCCTTCGCTACTTGGTACCCCTACCGTTACCCCCTTTATCGGAACCTACCGAAATAAAACCAAACCGGTGTCACGACCCAACCTATGGGCTGTGACTAGTACCCGACCAGGGCACTTAAACACCACCACTAAGCCAGACTCTAAATATGATAATTAACTCATTTCCAGAAATTTTGATAGAGTTTCCTCTGTTTTACTGACTACCCACCTGCATATAGAAGTGTCCTAGCAACAGTACAAACATATATACATACAAGCGGCCCGACAAGGACACCGCTACGGTTAAACTGCCCAACATACATCATATACAGATAGAATAATACAAACTACAAAAACCCCATACTCATAGGTATCCACAGACCTCTATACAAACCAACAGAATCAAAAGATGGGACAGGGCCCCGTCGTACCCATAAAAGTGCATAATACTCACAGGTGTCCACAGATCTCTATAGAAAACAACGGAATCAAAAGACGAAACAGGGCCCCGCCGTACCCATAAAAGTGCATAATACAAAATGAGGGACTAGCAAGTATACCAACTAGTTGCTCCAAAGCAAAGGAGCTCTTCAGAAAGTAGAGAGGGATCCTAAGCTGGTGGCCCGCTACTTTGCGCGTCTGTACCTGCGAGTATGGAATGCAGCCTCCGAAGCAACGGGGGTAGTACGGAATACGTACCGAATATGTAAAGCAAAAAACACAAATATAGATAAGAACGATAGACCATCAGAGGTATAGGAATCAAACACATATGCAAACATAAGAAAAATATTTTCTTTTGGTTTTCAAAATATCAAACGGATGCATAACATACAGGACGATGGCGACCTCCAAACTCGCGCCATACCATAGCATCACACTAGAATGTTCAAATCTCCGAAAAGTCTCCAACACAAATCACAAATGTAGGATAAGTGAGTCGGTATCCCTGAACTCACAAATTAGATAGTAAAAGTGGCATTAAGCCACCAAACCAAAGGCTCAATCTCACCATATCGCCAAACTAAGCGGAGCTAACCCTTAGGCCGAGCCAACCCCGCCGTATCCAGCCAACCTCAGCATATATATATAACATATTATGCACGATAACAATCGGCCCAGAAACCAGTGAATGAAGTCATAATTAGCACGAGTAGAGTCATGAGAAGTCATGTGCAATGCATGACAACAACCGGCCCGGGAACCGGTGAACAATGTCATAGTAGGCACGAATAGAGTCGTGAGAAGTCATATGCACAAAATCGTCGTCAAAAATCTCAAAGTAGTAGTAAAATGTTCATGGCCAAGAATAATGTATTATTTAACTTAAGTTCTTTTAGAAGTGTCAACATTCAAGAAAGAGATCTCACAAACTAGTATAAAAATTGTAAAACAACTTTTAATGCAATTCGGGCTTTATGCCAAAATTACGGGTAGTTATCTTTTGCAAAGAGTTAGGAACATGTATTGTTTCAACTTATCATATTTTTACCAACCTACAAGACTTTAAGGTTTCAAGGCTTACCAAATTTCCTTTAATCTTACAAACATACTAAACCTTAATGACGTAGGAATTTAAAAATAAAACTGATCACCATAGGAATAGGATTTCTCAAACTTTAGTTACAAAGTCATATACTTCCTCTAACTTGTAGCATTCCTACACACTCCAAGAACTAATTTACATCATTTAAATGTTAAACGAAACCTTACAATATCAAAACGCAACATTTCATCACCTATAGACATCCAAGTTCGACCCATACCCCAAGAGTATATACAAACAATTTCTAATACTTCTTTCATCCCACAAGAGTCATTTTTATATCAATTAACACCTATAGACATCCAAGTTCGACCCATACCCCAAGAGTATATACAAACAATTTCTAATACTTCTTTTATCCCACGAGAGTCATTTGTATATCAATTAAGCACAAGTGCAAGATTTCAAGACAAAACAACCTCATAACCCATAATCCCCAAATTCGAACTCCCCTTTCAACACTCACAATTAACTTAAACAAGCAATCCCTCATAGTTTTCTTGCAACATAACATTCACCAACACCCATACATGCTTTAAATTAACTCAAACCAAAAGAAAAATCAACATACCTTGTCAACCCCTTAAGAACTTCAAATCGTCAATACCGAATTTGAAGTGTTTTCTCGATAAACCAATGCTTCCACGCTACTTGGGGGACCCCATATACTAGGCTTGTAGCATTAAAATAATTGAAAGATTGAAAAAGCATAATTTTCCCTTTTTTACTGTAGCAACCTGAGAGGGTTGCTAGAGAGGAGTCTAGAGTTCTTTTTTTTTCTAAGTGTAATTCTTCTTGATGATGAAGACCAAAAGGCCTATACATGTATATATAAATCTCCAGAAGGCCCCAACCCATACACTTGCTCCAATCAAAATAAGACACAACTTGAGTGGACCCACTTAATTAAAACTCTTGACTATTTTTGATAAGAATACAATATTCTAGAATTTTTAAAGAAGCCTATGCACACATGTATATACTTATATATATATATAAATAAGTTTATACACACACATCTGTGAAATATTCCAACTTGAGTTCTCAAAATTTTTTCAAAAACATACTTAAGTCCCAAATTCTGCAATGGTTCCAATACACCACAATACAGGTTCTAACATCATCCTCCCCTTAAGAACATTCTTCCTCGAATGTCATACTAACCATGAAAGTTTTCAACTTCTATAATACAGCATCCAACCATGAATAACTTAACTATCATACGTCATGCTTGAACAAGGAAAGAATTACCTGAAGATATGGGAAACAAATGAGGGTACTTCTTCTTCATTAGCTCCTCCGCTTCCAAAGTCATCTCCTCTTTGTTATTATTACGCCATAGCACTTTAACTGAGGCTACATCCCTGTTTTGCAGTTTCCTAACTTGACGATCCAGAATAGCCACGGGTTGTTCCTCATAAGACAGCTCCCCAGTAACCTGTATATCATCCATAGGAAAAATTCTGGAAGGATCACCAATGCACTTACGAAGCATAGAAACATGAAATACTGGGTGTACTCCTCCCAAATCAGCTGGTAACTCTAACTCGTAGGCAACCTTGCCTATTCTGTGGGAAATCTGATACGCACCAATGTACCTTGGACTGAGCTTCCCTTTCTTACCAAATCCCATAACGCCTTTCATGGGTGATACTTTCAGGAATATCCAATCTCCAACTTGAAACTCTAACTGTCCATGACGGTTATCTGCATAAGACTTCTGCCGGCTCTGAGCTGCTAATAACTGCTCCCGAATGAGTTTCACTTTCTCCACCACCTGCTGGATCACATCTGGTCCAATCAACTCCGTTTTGCCAACATCGAACCAACCGATCGGTGATTGACACTTCCTACCATATAATGCCTCATACGGAGCCATTTGAATGCTGGAATGATAATTGTTATTATATGCAAACTCAATCAATGGTAATTGCTCATCCCAGCTACTCTGGAAATCTATCACACAGGCCCACAACATATCTTCTAATGTCTGAATGGTACGCTCGGCTTGGCCATCCGACTGGGGATGGAATACTGTGTTGAGACTCACCTATGTCCCCAAACTTGCTTGAAATGAGCGCCAGAAATTTGTTGTAAACTGGGCATCTCTATCGGAGATAATGGATATGGGAACACCATGAAGGCGCACAATCTCCTTAATATACAATCTGGCGTAGTCCTCGGCCAAGTAGGTAGTTCGAACTGGAAGAAAATAAGCTAATTTTCTTAGCATATAAACAATAACCCAAATAGAATCTTACCTTCGTGGGGTGCGAGGTAAGCCTGTAATAAAGTCCATATAAAATCATACCTTCGTGGGGTGTGAGGCAAGCCTGTAATAAAGTCCATATTGATAATCTCCCACTTCCACGTCGGTATCTCCATTTCCTGCAATAACCCGCCAGGCTTCTGATGTTCTATCTTCACCTGCTGAAAGCTTGGGCACTGGGCAATAAACACACCATTTCCTGCAATAACCCGCCAGGCTTCTGATGTTCTATCTTCACTTGCTGACAGTTTGGGCACTGGGTAATAAACTCAGCTATATCACGCTTCATGCCATCCCACCAATATAAACATCTGAGGTCATGGTACATTTTTGTCGACCTAGGGTGAATAGAATAACGGGCATAGTGTGCTTAGCCCATAACCTGCTGCTACAATCCTGCCACCTTTGGTACACATAACCTGCCTTTAAACAATAAAGTTCCTTTGGGGAGAGCTCAAATGGGGCCTACTCCTTTTCTAGGGCTAAATCTCTGTATCAAACCAAAATAGGATCTTAATTTCTGCCACAATAGAAGATTCAGCTATGACTCGAATAGAAACTCCTACATTACCAGAATCTGCTAGACGAACTCTCAGACTAGCCAACTGCTGAATGTCACAAACTATTTCCTTCTTCTCTTGAGGCATGCTAGCTAAACTGCCCATAGACTTACGACTGAGTGCATCTGCTACCACATTAGCTTTTCCCGGATGGTAAAGAATATCAATATCATAGTCCTTTAGTAATTCTAACCATCGCCGCTACCGTAAATTCAATTCTTTCTACTTAAATATATACTGGAGACTTTTATGATCGATATAAATATACAATTCTAACCATCGCTGCTGCCATAAATTCAATTCTTTCTACTTAAATATATACTAGATGCTTTTTTGATTGGTATAAATATCAACATGAATGCCATACAAATAATGCCTCCAAATTTTTAAAGCATGGATCACCGCAGCTAACTCCAAATCATGGGTAGGATAATTCTGCTCGTGCTTCTTAAGCTGCCGAGAAGCGTAGCCTATCACATTACCTGCTGCATTAATACACATCACAAACCCATACGAGAAGTATCACAATAAACCACGTACCCATCTGGGCCTTCAGGCAAAGTCAAAACTGGAGCTGTAGTTAATTTTTCCTTTAATAGCTGAAAACTATGCTCACAAGTCCCAAATTCTGCAATGGTTCATCTTCAGCGACCCGTCTTTCTTCCTTACGAATAATACTGGGGCTCCCCAGGGTGAATTGCTAGGCCGAATGAAGGCTTTATCCAACAAATCCCTCAGCTGCTCCTTCAACTCCTTTAGTTCGGCTCGGTGCCATTCTGTATGGAGGGATCGAGATAGGCTGAGTATCAGGCAATAAATCTATAGCAAACTCCACTTCTCGCTCGGGAGGAAGTCCGGGAAGTTTATCCAGAAATACATCCGAAAACTCGCTAACTATAGGAATGGACTGAAGAGTCGGAGGCTCAGCATTCAGGTCATGCACATGAACCAGGTGATAAAGACACCCTCTTTTGATCATCCTGCTGGCCTTGAGGTAGGAAATAAACTTACCCCTTGGCGTTGCAACATTACCTATCCATTCCAGAACTGGTTCTCCTGGGAACTAAAATTGGACTATCTTCTTTTGACATCAACTTTAGCATTGCAAGAAGCTAGCTAATCCATGCCCATAATTATATCAAAGTCCATCATATCTAGCTCTATCAAGT
>DF359226.1:70858-90910 GCA_000787875.1 Solanum virginianum | reverse complement strand
GCTCTTAAAGGGTTAAGAAGAGGGACTCCCCTCGCGCCGTCGTCGTCGCTCGGCTTGGCTTTGGATTTGGATTTGGTCAAATGATTTGATTGATAATCTTTTTGGATCAAATTTTTCATTTTTTGCATTTTTTCCTGCAAATAAAACCTATCAAGTCATACTGTGATTTCGTTCCCGAATTTAAGTTCGTCGAAGTCGTGGGCGTTTGAAGTTAACATCATTTTCCTGGAGGGTCTCGGATTTCTTCATTTCTGTCATTTTAAAGTTAACATCATTTTCCTTCCTCACTACTATGTTGAGAGAAGCAATCGGCTTGGGATGATGTCATTGGTTCTTTTCTTCTCTTTCCCTCTCGGGAGCTTCCTTTCGGAGTCGACGCACTTCCTTATTCGCAAGAATTTCCTCCTTCCGGTGTTGTCTCCTCACTAAACACTCTTCTTGTCGTTTCAACCTTTCCTCATCAGAGGTAGTAAAGTTTTTAGTGACATTAATATATAGTGTTGATCATAAATACTATATTTATTATTGTCACTAAATAAAATATAGCAACAAAAAAATAATTCTAATAACTATATTGATTTCTCTAAATAAAAGACTTTATATCAAGGGGCCCAGTTATAATATAAATTAAAGAATTGAGAAATATTGATTGTATAATTGTTTGTTATCTATTCCGCATATAGTGTTTGGTACATAGAATATTTTTATAATAATATTTTCTGCTTATTATTTTACCAATCACAAGAAAATAAATTTAAAAAATTATTTATTTTTAAAAAAATATTTTTAATAGAAAATATATTCTTTCCTATCAAATACACACTTAATTTCTAAATATCAGTGATATATATTACTTTAGTGTAGTTTTTAAATGTATAATTTTGTTTCTCAAACATTAAGAAACTGAAATTAAATGAAAATATAAGATGTTTGGCTCTCATATTCTGTATTTCCCCTCATTTCTTAAGGGACAGAAGAGGTATTTTAGTTTAGTATTTCTATTGATCTTAGAAATCAATTATCAGGTAAATTTTTATCTTTAATCTGTTTAAGTGTTGACGGATAAAGTTATTTGATATTTGTGAATTCTACAAAATAATACATACTAATGAAATAAGTCAAGGTATGTATGAACTGATCAAACAATAATTTTATATATATACCAAAACATCGTCAATATAAATGATAATGACTTTAGAAAATTGATTGAAGATGTCATAGATATACTACCATTATTCCTCCTAGAGAATACAAGCCAGAGCCCGGAGCAACCATCTATGTTCCATTTATAAATACTGTTGGCGTTGTAGTTATTTTGCATAACTTCAGGCTGACCAGGCCAGCTATATATATACACACTTTATTCAACATTTATGTGGTGTTATTGCATTCTAGATTAGAATAAAGCTGCCAAGCATGTATTATTTGTTTTTTTTTTTTCATTTTTTTTTGTATGAAATTGGCTATATTAATTTAATCCCAAGAGGAAGAAAAAAAATTGGACTTGGTGTGAGTCAACTTCCATATTCCTAGGAGATATTGGATATTCCTACAATATGTATTTTTTTTTTAAAAAGATTGTGGCACCAAAGTCTTATTTTTTCTATTGAGTAAAACCTTCCCCTCAAAATCATGCTACATGGATTATTTTTGTAATGTTGGATAGTATTAACTTGATTATTACATGTTTCACAAGTCACAATCCATTATTATATGATTATCACAGGTGAAATCATAGCTTTAAAAATATTTAACTATAAAAATTGACATATTTTATGTGATTAACTTAACGACCTAATAGACGAATGAAAATAAATACAATCTTTTCCCAAGATTTGAACCAAAAATATCTATTTAGAACACTTTATTTAGAGTTAATATGTTTGATTGGAACAACGCTTAGTTCGAATATCCTAACAAATTTACGCACTTTTTTTTAAAAGCCAATTATATAATTATTGCATGTGAAATCATAGCTTTAATAGTATTCAACTAAAGAAAATACGAACTTTTTCCCGAAAATTTGAATCAAAAGTGTTTGACTAGAACACTTTATTCAGAGTTAAAATGTCTAGTTGAAATAATGCTTAGTTCGAATATCTGAATGAAATATCCTAACAAGTTTAAGCGTATGATTTCTTTTTAAAACCAAATATAAAATAACATTCCTTTAGTAGGACGTGTCTGCAACTTCTTCTGTTTTGTTTAATCAAAAGCTTAAACAATATATATTAGTACTAATTTTATAATTAAAGGTGCATTGAAGATAAATGTTGGACCAATCAGCTTCTTGATTAAGACCCCATTTAACAAACAATTGAAAATTATAGAGTCAAAAATCTAATTCATGAAGTTGGCCTAATAATTTATATTGCCTATGCAATGATCTCAAGAATATACCAAGATTTCCTAATTTTAGACATTTACTACTCTTTAATTGTGGTTAGTGCTAATGCATGTTTGCTAATCATTAATTAAAAATTATTTTCATTTTGTAACAAATAATTTGCTAATCATTAATTAAAAATTATTTTCATTTTGTAACAAATAATAGGACATAGTCATATGTTGTGATCATGTCAAAGGCTTTTGTGATACTTCTATTTAACCATGTTTACTTCCTTTATTTAGTATACAAGAAAAGAAACTTGATTTTGTGTTGTCCAAAGAGTATAATTAATGCCTTCTTTTAACTACAAAAGAAGTCCAAAATACATCAAGAGAGTACAAAGTTGGAAAGAGTTAGTATTCTTTTGTTTCCTTTTTTTTTTTTTTGTGCTTTCTTGGGTGTTTTCAAAAATGTATGATGTATGCATGTAGTCGTGAATCCATAATCTAGAGTCAGACAATACAAAATGAGTGCTTTTCTTGAATATGAATGCATAGTTCGAGTTGAACCATAAAAACTTGTCTCGTGTTCTTGGGCATTTTCAAGGATGTATGACATGTATGTAGATGTGAATCCATGATCTAGAGTCGGTCAATACAAAATGCATTTTTTTTAAAAAAAAGAATATGAATACATAGTTCGAGTGAAACATAGTCCCATGTTTTTGGGCATTTTCAAGGATGTATGATGTGTGTAGAGGTGAATCCATGATCTAGAGTCAATCAGTGTAAAATAAGTGATTTTTGAATATGCATGCATAGTTTGAGTTGAACCATAAAAACTTGTTCCACGTTCTTGGGCATTTTCAAGGATGTATGATGCGTGTGCAAATGTGAATCCATGATCTAGAGTCAATTATTACAAAATGAATGTTTTCTTGAATATGAATGCATAGTTCCAGTTGAGTCATAAAAACTCGTCCCTTGTTCTTGGGCATTTTCAAGGATGTATGATGTGTGTGTAGATGTGAATCTATGATCTAGAGTCAACCAGTACAAAATGAGTATTTTTTAAAATATGAATACATAGTTCGAGTTGAACTATAAAAACTCGTCCTATGTTATTATTCATTTTCAAGAATTTATGATGTGTATGTAGACGTGAATCCATAATCTAGAGTCAATCAGTACAAAATGAGTGTTTTTTGAATATGAATACCTAGTTCGAGTTGAAACATAAAAAATTGTCCCATGTACTTGGCATTTTCAAGAATGTATGATATGTGAGCGGATATAAAAGAAGTTCATCATACCTAGTTCGAGTTGAAACATAAAAAATTGTCCCATGTACTTGGCATTTTCAAGAATGTATGATATGTGAGCGGATATAAATCCATGATCTAGAGTCGTTTAGTACAGAATGAGTATAATCTTCTCATATATATATATGTGTGTACAAATGCACATTTTCATTTTTTTTCGAATATGGATACATAGTTCGAGATGAATGCAATGAGTTCATTTGAACCATAACACTCGCCTCTGTTAATGCACGAGTTGATCATACACTTTTGTGATTCTTGCAGAACTTTCATTACTGACGAGGAGTGGCAGAGTATGGAGGAGAGTGATATATCGAAAATGGAAGGGCAAGGAACAATGCAGTCTCCAATTTCTTCAGTAGTTGCAATAGCCATAACTGGAAACAAGAATAGCAGATATGTGGTGAAATGGGCATTGGAGAAATTTATTCCAGAGGGAGAGACGCGTTTCATGTTGCTACATGTCCGCCCTGAGATCACCGCGGTTCCAACTCCTAGTAAGTTTTTGAATCTTATGTTGAAACTAGTTCTGCTACATGTCTGGTTTGTTGGTGTGAACTTAAAGAATCCGAGTATTCAACACCTCTAACGCGTGCCACGAGTCAAGAATAAGTTCTTCTAAAGTTGGACCTGGAAGGTTTAGTTTGTTACATGCCTTGTAACTAGTCTAAACTTGCAAGTTGTGGCATTTTTTTGTTCTAGTGGGGAACTTGATTCCTATAGCACAAGTAAGAGAGGACGTTGCGGATGCTTTCAGGAAGGAAGTTGAGTTGCAAGAAAGTGAAAAACTTCTTCCTTACAAGACAATGTGTAGTCGGAGACAGGTTCGAGTTACATCCTATGTGCCTGAAATACTTGAAGGAACTACATTCTGGTTAATAATGCTCATTTTCTCTAAACTAAATGCAGGTTCAAGTAGGGGTTGTTCAAATTGAATCAAATGATGTTGTAAATGCAATTGCAGGGGTAGTATCTAAATGTTTTAATTAGATCATAGCAATATGAGAGTACATAAAATTGTTATGATCTCATGTGGCAACTTATATTTCGAGTTTGAAGCTTGTTATCGGAACTTCAACTCCTGGCCTATTTTCGAGGTACCAATCATGTTTCATGTCGAAAAAACTTGCCTCCTCCTATGTTATACCTGTTTTTTTTCCTCATCTGATGGTCGCGAAATTCATCTGGGGCTAACCTTTAGGACCAACTACAGCCTTTAGAACTCAGGAATAATGGGCACGCCCCTCTACCGTTCTCTACTTAAGTACCAGGCTTAGTTCACAAGTCGCTCTACCTTTGCCACTTGAACTCACCACGGAGGATGAAAAAAGCCGCCACCACCACCACCAACAACAACAACATACCCAGTGGAATCCCACAAGTGGGGTCTGGGGAGGATAGAATGTATGCAGATTTTACCACTAACTCATAGAAGTAGAGAGGCTGTTTCTTGGGAACCCTCGTCTCAAAAACTCATAAGCAGAATGATGAAAGAAGCCACCGACAGCTGTAAAGTTTCTGTTTTGAGGGTCACTAGCAGTTAATACCAAACCTGTGTATCTCTACATAGCAATAACTCAAAATCAATGTCTTGAGTGAACTTTTTTGGTTCTGTCCATTTGGATATTATTTACATTTCTTTGTTGCAATTAGCACACTATTAAGTGTCACGATGATGCGATAACTTACTGAATGATTCACAGGGGAAGAAACTTATCTGCAAGTATCTCAGAAACAGCTCCAACTTTTTGCACAGTTTATGCTGTGTTGAAGGGAAAACTGTCATCAGTGCGCCCCTCGAGTACAGAAAACAACAGATTCCTTATAGATGATAGCAGTGATACAAGTAGTTCATCCAACAATTCTACAGGCCACAGCTTTAACTCACAAGCAGGTATAAACTCCTTATTCACATATTTCTTCACTTTCCTAGACGTTAACGAAGTGTTACCTACAAGTATAAGCAGAACTAGATATCCCCCTTGTTTCATTGCCAAAATTGTAATATCTTATTCCTTAATTCTCAGAGAGGACGGACAACAGCTCAACTTCGCCTGTTTCATACTCTCATTTGCTCTCTCCTTCTCATCAACCGCAACGTTATCAAGCTAAATCACCAGTGCACCAGGCCCTCCAGACACTTCTCCATAAAAGAACAAATTTCAGAGAAAACATCCAATCTAGAAGTTCATCTGTCGATATTGGAGAAGCATTTCAAGCCCTTTCAATTAAAAGCAATACTCCTTTGCACAAAAGAGCAAATTTGGATGAATTCATCCATCTGAGAGCTCTGTCTGTCGCTACTGGACAAGCGGAGGATGAAAAAAGTTGCTATTTCAGTAGCTCGGGAATTAAAGATATCTACAAACATGCTTCAAGTTTTAAAAAAGCGAAAGTAGACAACCAATCATGGTCAACCAGTCAGTCTTCCACCTCAGATGTTCCGACAGATTCTTCATCTGAAAGTCAGGTGATCATATTTTTCTTTCGTTTAACATGTAGTGACATACATCCTCTCTGCTTATACAAGGAGCTTCTTGCTTCCGCAGTTCTATGCATCGTCCTAAAAGTTGGTATAACTGTAGAAGTTACATGAAATCTAGCTTCACAGCTAAGGAGACACTGATATCAAGTTTGAAACTTCAGCATGATTTGATGTTTTTACCTTCATTTCAATTTTTTCATGCTAAAACATCTTCTCGCAAAAACTCAAAATTCTTCATACCATATAATGCTGTGGGGAGTTACATACAAATTGCCACAGTTTCATGAATTGCTACTAAACGTCTTTGCATATATGCAGGTTAGCATCAACTATGACCTAGAAAAACTGAGAATTGAGCTCAGACATATTCAAGGAATGTACGCAATAGCACAAACTGAGGCGATAGACGCTTCTCGGAAGGTAACTTCATTTAAACTGAATTTGTGGCACATAGTAACACCAATGTGAAGGGGAGCCTTGGAGTAACTGATAAAGTTGTTGTCATGTGACGAGGAGGTCAGGGGTTCAAAATAGCCTCTGGCAGAAATGCAAGGCAAGACTGTAGCGGGAGCTTTAGTGCACCAGACTTGCCCTAGTAACACCAATGCTATTACTTTTTTAATTAGATCATAGCAATATGAGAGTACATAAAATTGTTATGATCTCATGTGGCAACTTATATTTCGAGTTTGCTTATACTCGTGCTTTCTCTCAGCTGAATGAATTTCAGAAACTTCGAGTAGAGGAAGCAAATAAACTTAAGCAGATAAACCTTAAAGAGGAGGAAGCGAAAGAATTGGCAGAACAAGAGAAGTTAAAATGCGAAGCAGCAAGGAAGGAAGCTGACTATGCAATGGAATGTGTTGAAAGAGAAGCGCAGCAAAGAAGAACAGCAGAGAGCATTGCTAGCCGAGAAGCCAGAACAAAAGAAAATCTGGAGAAATCATTGGTATTACCTTTGCATCAGTACCAGGAATTCACGTGGGAAGAGATTGTGACGGCTACCTCATCATTCTCCGAGGATCTTAAGATAGGAATGGGATCATATGGAATGGTCTACAAGTGCTATTTGCATCACACACCTGCAGCAGTGAAAGTTCTTTATTCTGCCGAGGCTCACAGAACTAAGCAATTTCAACAAGAGGTATGCAAAATTCCGAATAAGATGAGTGATTTGGGCCTTCTTGAAAGTTCTTTATTCTGCCGAGGCTCACAGAACTAAGCAATTTCAACAAGAGGTATGCAAAATTCCGAATAACTAAAATAAGCTAACATACATGACATATACAACTCAAATTTAGCTTTGAATTAAACTAACTACATCCTTTGTTTGGCATTTTTCACAGCTTGAAGTATTGAGCAAAATACATCATCCTCACTTATTATTTCTCCTCGGTGCATGCCCTGAACGTGGTTGCCTAATATACGAGTATATGGAGAATGGAAGTTTGGAGGATAGGTTGACAAGGAAAAACAACACACCTCCAGTTACATGGTTTGACAGGGTTCGTATAGTTTGGGAAGTTGCTTCCGCTCTTGTTTTTCTTCATAACACGAAGCCAAAACCGATCATGCACCGTGATTTAAAGCCAGCTAACATACTCCTTGATCATAACTTAGTGAGCAAAATAGGAGATGTTGGTCTTTCAACCATGGTTCAGTCCGACTCTTCCTCAGCAATGACCGCGTATAAAGCCACGAGCCCTGTTGGCACACTTTGCTATATAGATCCTGAGTATCAAAGGACAGGATTAGTCTCTACAAAATCTGATGTTTATGCTTTTGGGATGGTCATACTGCAGTTGCTTACTGCAAAACGAGCGATAGCTTTAGCCCACATGGTAGAAATGGCTACCGAAGAGGATAACCTGGTGGATTTACTGGATCAAGAAGCCGGTGAATGGCCTCTTGAAGAAACAAGGAAATTAGCTTTACTTGCTCTAAAATGCACTGAACTTCGACGTAGAGACAGACCTGACCTGAAAGATGAAGTTCTCCCTATTTTGGAGAGATTGAAAGAGGTTGCTGATAGAGCTCGACATTTGAAATATAATCAACCTCCACCTCCTAGCCACTTCAAATGCCCCATACTCAAGGTACAGTCGCAATAAATTTGCATCGTCAAAGCACTAGTAATTTACATGATACTGTTATAGTATGCAAAGCCTACTTCTTGCTCTTTGCTTTATTTACTAAACGAAAACTCTGCTACAGGAAGTGATTCAAGACCCTTGTGTTGCAGCTGATGGATACACTTATGACCGGAAGGCAATAGAGTCATGGCTCGCGAACAATGATAATTCACCTGTTACAAATTTACCATTACCACATAAGCACCTGCTTGGTATAACTGTAGAAGTTACATGAAATCTAGCTTCACAGCTAAGGAGACACTGATATCAAGTTTGAAACTTCAGCATGATTTGATGTTTTATGCACTTCTCTCTGCTATCAAAGAGTGGAAGTCAGGGAAACATTGACACAACTTTCATCTATATTCCTGAGCTTCTTCGAGACGCGAAGTTCTATGCTTGTACATGCTATTACTAGTGTTAGTTGATAGATTAGTCTCCCTAGATACATTCATTTTGCATTGTTGCCACCACAAGAAGGCCTCTACAGTGTTTTAAACAACTGATTGGAGATTAAAGAATCGCGGCAAATTCAGCTCACTGATGAGCTACAATGTAAAGAATTTTTTCAAAGAATCACCAAATAAATGCTTGAAATGTTAACTAGAGGTTAACATAAACATAGAAATGTACATGATTGGAATCACATTCAGTGAATCTCTTTTACTCATATTCATAAACAATGCTTTTTACTCCAAAATCTTAATTTTTTTTCTCGTGTTCTCGTTCTTCTATTATGTAGTTACGTTAATCATATAAAATATAGTAATGAACTCAACAGTCATTTTTATAAATTCTTGAGAAATTACTATTTTATCCCTCCCGTTTGTAGTCCTGA
Organism: Solanum virginianum; assembly: GCA_000787875.1. Lineage (NCBI taxonomy): Eukaryota > Viridiplantae > Streptophyta > Magnoliopsida > Solanales > Solanaceae > Solanum > Solanum virginianum. The sequence goes on along the minus strand of DF359226.1, from coordinate 81,805 downwards.
GTCTTAATTGGTCCATTTGTGTAACTGGTTTTGGCTTTTTGTTGAAGAGTTGAGGATTGTAGGAGTTTTTGAGTTTTAAGGCTTAAGTTGTTCAAAAAGTGAAGTTTGATACCCTGTGGAGTTTTGAGTCTCAGAATGAAATTTCATCAGTTTCATCAGTTCTGAAATGTGGAAATTAGTCTAGGAGAATTGTGGGAATCAGACTTGGTGTTGTTTCGTGTATTTGAGGTCCTAAGTTGAAAATTTGATAAAGGATTGACTTTGGTCAACGTTTTGAGTTCGAATGCTTGGATCAAAATTTCCATGGTTTTGTTGGTTTGAGGGGGTGATTTCAGGCCTAGAAGCGACTTCGTCATATTCTTTTTCAGAAGGCCTGAGGGCATTTGGGTCTTTTTGAACTCCTAACTAGTGTGGTTGCGACTAATCAAATTTCGGATGGAGAAGACCTCAGATCGAATTTTTGACAGTTCCATTCGGAACTTTCCAAACAAATTCCGAGGGTCCAATCGGAGACTTAGCAAATTCTTCCAAATCTGATATCTGGTGTCTGCCATTTTGTTCATCACCTTCGCATACGCGATGAGTGATTTGGGCCTTCTCTGCGATCGCGATGGGGTTCCGCGATCACGGTATAGAAGAAAAAATAAGTGTTTCCTAGTTATTTGAAACACAAAACAAAAAGTAGTTATTTTATTTTATTCTTACAGTGAATAAAAGTTTAATGACTATTCGTGAAATCAACTCGAAACAATATTATACACAAGACTTATGAGAAACTCTGTGATTATGAAGGTGCAAATGAATAAATTTATGTTTTTAGTGCTTCTGAGTATATTGAGTCCTTGTGTTGTGTACTTGTGTTTGAATCATTTGCATATTTCTTGTAACATAAACTCATAAAAATGTTGTTTTCATATGTTATATTTGGTTTTTTGTGTAAAGAAACATAGAGCAATAACACAACAGAATAGTAGATTGATGTACCTTCAGCCATTGTTCGTGTGTAGTTGGAGTCGTTGTCCTTTATTTTTCACCTTCTGGTAAGTTTTCTAAGCATTGAAACTTCAATCAAAATAGTGTGGAGTTTAGAAAGAGATTTATGCTTAGGGACTTTTAACTAGATATATTTCTATATATAACTATTCTACCATCAAGAATAGTAGTGGGAAGTTAGTATTTACCTCTAATGGAAGGAGTTGAAGAGTAATGGAGTAGTGGGGTAGCTAAGAAATAGTGGATGTAATTGTAGTTAACTTCCATGGGTAGTACATGTAGTGGTAGTTGCAACTTTCATAGAAGTTGCAAACCACATCCATTATGGAAGTTACGAAGCACATCCATGGAATGTGACCAACATTTCAACATTCTCCCACTTGATCCGTTACCCTAATCCCATAAGTGAAACATAATACATGAATCATGACGACAACTCCTCTAAAGGCGATTAGTATCTTCCATGTATCATAATATACTATGCTTCTAAATCTTAGCCCACATAAATTAATAAACAAACTCAATGTTTATTCTAAGTCCATATTTTAGTGATAATTCTTAAAATAAACTAAATATGCGCACAGTTTAAAATAGAGTTTCATGAACATTTATAGTTTCAATGAAATGTCACATAGTGGGAATAAGTTTCCTTGTGACTACATGATCCTTAAATTTATACGGTGGCATGCCTTTAGTTAAAGGACCAGCAAACATTGCTTCATGCTGACGTGTTCAATGATCACTTTCTTATTTTTAACATATTCTCTTATGGCTAGATATTTGATGTCGATATGCTTGCTTCGATTACCACTTTTGTTATTCTTAGTCACAATATAATTTCAATGGCTTAGCTATAGAGTCGACAATTCTAAGTCCAAAAATGAAACTCTTTAACCATACACCATGTGAGTTAGCCTCAAAACAAGAAACAGACTCCGCCTCCATAGTAAAAGTCGTGACTAGCGTCTGTTTGACACTTCTCCAAAATATAGCTCCACTGGCTAACATAAAAATGCATCGTGAAATTAATTTTTTGTGAATCAACACAATCAGCTACAAAAATTAGTCAATTTATTAATTATGCGTATCAAAAAGATGGAAATACATTTATTAACCAATTTAATCACAAAAATAGAAAATACATGAATGTGAAAAAATAAACATTACTCTTTACTCGTAAAATTATATGACACCATTTAAATATTCTTTTTCTTTTTAAATATTGATAATGATTATAATAATTATTGTAATAATATTTTATTTTGTATAGTATATAATAATATAGTTCCCCGCCACATCATGATCTTCCTTAATTAACCACCTCACTCTGATAGCTCCTTCCCGGCCCGGCTTTCTATAAAGCGGTTAACCTAACTCCGACGAAATATCAAATTTCCGATCATTTCGCCCCTAATTTGATCTTCCATTTCTGAAAAATTGTAATACTGAATACGAAAATTCAGTATTTTGAATCCACTTGTATTCGTCTTACTTATTTTGTAAATGACATGATATCTCTATTAGGCTTTATGGATTCTTTCTGAGAAGAACAATGATTTACATTTAGGATGTGTTTCTTTCTTGTAAGCTGTAAAGTTGGCGGAAAAAACGAAATGGAAAAGGGAGGAGGAGGAGTTTGCTCATCGGAAACTGTTAACGGCGGCGAGGATGTCTTCAGTTGCGAAAATTCCGATGCTTCCTCCGTTGATCATCTTGTAATTATGGTCCACGGTATTCTCGGAAGGTGTGTGTATTTAAGTTGTCATCGTTTTGTATTCCTGTTCCAGTCATTTGCGCAGTAACGGAGTTGAACTAATTTATTTTGTTGTTGATGATGAAATGGAAGTATTATGATCTAATTAGAAGGAGGAAACGGAGAATTTTTAGTTTTAGCTCCTACTGATTGACTTTGATTTTTGAGATTCCTAATTAGTCCCCTGTGAAGTGTTATGATCTAATTAGAAGGTATTATGATCTAATTAGAGAGGGCAAATGGAGAATTTTTTTTTAATCTTAGCTCCTACTGTTTGATAATGATTTTTGAGATTCGTAATTAGTCCTCTGATATTTTTAGTTTCTCTAGTTTTATTATAGTTCCTCTGAAAATGGAGGATATTTGTCTAGCTGTTTCTATTTGTTTGTCTTAAGAAGAATTTGTAGTATCTACCAAAATGATCTTCACCATTTGGTCTTATACATGTTATGCGAAGTTGAATTAAAAAGTTGTCAAAAAAGACATTCTTTTTCGAACAAATCAAAAAAGAAATTAAGACAAACAAATTGAAATGGAGGAAGTCATTGTTGTTTTAGATATTTTGACATGCACTTTTTGGAGTGGTTTCATTGCTTCATTATCTAGGAAATTTTCAGAACCTGTAATGCAATAATTGATTAACTAGATCATATTCTCCTATGCTATTCACATGACCATATTGAATACTTCATTCAATAGATAGATCATGAAAATTTCCATGGCAATAAGAAAGTTGCTTTTAGACTGTATGTTGTGTTTATTAGTTTTTTTCTTGGATGGGTGGAGGTATCTTCACTTGGAATTCTTAGTTGCTAGCCTTCCGAATTCATACTGCCTGAAACAAATTTCTAATGGTTCTATGGTTTTCACTTAAAGCAAAGGTACTTATACCTTGGTTTTGTAATCCATATATTTCAACAGCACCACAGACTGGAAGTTTGGTGCTGAGCAGTTTGTTCGGAGGTATCCTGACAAAGTTTTTGTTCATTGTAAGTGCATCTATCCAGAGTGGCATTTCTAATTTCACATGTTTGTTTCTGCATACTGAATTCCTCTACACTTCATCCCCCTTACACTTACCATTTTGCTTCTTTGTCAATAAATGTCAGGTACCCTTTTTGTTATTCTCTGCCTTTTACATCAATATATGATAAGTGGTTGCACTCTGTGTCCTTAATGGTATATCATCTGTTCTGAGTCCAAGTAAAATGCATATAAATGAGAACAAGGTTCAAGGATTAAATAATCATCCCGACAGGAACTGCATTTTCTTATACATTCACGTTTGATTATGTTCCAGCAAATTTTCATTGCAAATTAGATTGTCGATTGAGGTTATTTTGTTCATAGTGATAGGCCAAAGTTATTCATCTGAATCTTGTTCTTTGTTTGGTTATATGAAAATTGAAATACCATTTATGCTTCCTAAATACAACCTTTTAGTAATCATTTGTTTGCCTTGGTGGAACTTATTCTTTAACTTAGAGATGAAATATGCAAATTAATGCCATTTAGGACTACAACACGTCGCCTCATGAAGTGGAGGAGCTTGTAAGAAGGAAGAGGCTTAATGGATTCTCGTCAAAAAATTATACTGTGCGAATAGGACAAAAATGAACTTTTCTGGTTATATATAAATGGTTGAATCCTATATAAAGGGGAAAATTCTAGTGTAGAAGGGGGTTTAAAAGTTGCTTCAAGTTACAAGTTCAAAATCTGAGGAATGAAATGTATATTTTGAATCCACTTGTATTCGTCTTACTTATTTTGTAAATGACATGATATCTCTATTAGGCTTTATGGATTCTTTCTGAGAAGAACAATGATTTACATTTAGGATGTGTTTCTTTCTTGTAAGCTGTAAAGTTGGCTATCAGCACAGCTCCTGTGCTTAAGAAATTATCTAACACTGTTATCTTTATTTTAAAAAAGGAGAAGAAACCACGCATATAAAATCCCCGCCCTGTCACTGGCCTCATGTCTGGGGATGCTTCTTTTTTCTTGGCCAAGTACATGAAAATATTTTGTTGATGAGTGGCGGTAACACTGGAATTCAAAACATCTGCCTGCTTTATTATCTATATTGAAATGCATGAACTGCCCCATCCAGAAGTTTAAGTTATAGAAAGGGGATACTTTTATTAGTAGTTCTATACTATGTTGAAACTTCCTTTTGAGTAAAGTAAGTCAATGTGATACCACAAAAGAGTCCTGGCATGCTTGGTAAAATTTGCAAGGTGCAGAGGTATATCATAGCTGGTAAATGGTTTTTGGCTGTGCTCACTATTTGTGCTTTTCCACGTGGTATTGGATTTAAAAGCCTTTTCAGTTCTACTATACAAGTATTTTTTCTTCATAAGATGGTGAAAATCATTGTCTACGAGGATAAGACGCTACTAAGTTTTCTTTACACTCTCCCCCACCTTTTTCTTGTTAAGAGGGGGGAACTATGTGCACTGAATTCTAGTGAAATTATCAACTATCTCTCATTTTCCATAGTTTCATTTGAGATTAGCGCTAATGAGCTACTCACAAGATTGTATCGGTATTTGTACTTTTGTAGCATATCTTGCTTCAGTTTCCACATGCGTCCAATATATGCACAGAAAAATGGAATACCAAATGGAGTACTAAAGAAAATGATTTGTTCTGCAGGTAGCGAATGTAATATAGGAAAACTAACATTGGATGGTGTGGATGTAATGGGTGAGAGATTGTCAGAGGAGGTTAATGTCTTCTAATACTGTTCATTCTTCTCTGTTGCTTCTTTTCATTTCCATCCTATCCTTTTTCTGATATGTGCTCCAGATCTTGGTATGTCTACCAAATCTACTAACACTATGGAGATGGATTCAGGTTCTTGAAGTGATCAAGAGAAAGCCAGGTCTGAAGAAAATTTCCTTTGTGTCACACTCTGTTGGAGGGTTGGTGGCAAGATATGCCATTGGGAGGTTATATAGACCTCCTAGAATAGAAAATACTGAGGATTTATCAGCCAATGGATGTGTAGAAGGGTTGAAGGGTTGCACAATAGCTGGTTTGGAACCAGTTAATTTTGTGACTGTTGCCACACCTCATCTTGGTTCTAGGGGTAACAAACAGGTACTAGCGCTATTATTCAAATCTTATCAAATACTTGAAGGTAATATAGCTGTGATCGAGGAAAATGGATTTTTATCCTCTTTCAATATGCCTTTATCTCAGTATCGGTAAATGATGCTTATGAGCAGAACAGAGAGATTCACACCTCCACGTTTTGATACTTCTAGAGACCAGGTTTAGAGTTTTAAGGGTCATCTGGCATGCCAATATAACTTCCTTTCAGATTGGATTGCTATCCATTACCTTATCCTGTTTATCAGGTCTAGTAGGAATAGCCTGTATCGCTATATACCCTTGATACACATTTAAATTTTTGTTTTCTTTTGTCAATTTTCCTCTACTGGTTTCTGAAAGAAAACGACTTGGTGGTTTTAATTTCAAAATCACGACAAGCTTTCCTGGACCATCTACTTCCATTACCAACGCAATCTTCATGCAAAAGCTTTGATATCTGGAGAAGTTACTGCAATAAAGGAGACTTTTGGTTTATAGCAACAAAGTGTCACGGACTTAGATTCTTCCCCCTTATATAAGATCAAGTGGCGGGTCATGACACAAGGCCTGATAAAATGCAGCAAAGTAGGAAAAAGGTCGGGCTGAAGAAGATCGTCTGATATGTGGAGGAGCCAGTTAAAGGAGATCAAAGTGGGGTTGAGGTAGGTCGAGGGAGATGATGTATGTTAGGATGTTGGGCGAATAGACTCATGGGTGGAGGGATGAGTTGATGCAAGGTTCTGGGGAGTCAGAGAGAGAGGGTGGGGAGAGCATTTGTGCGTGGTTAAAGAGAGCTTCAATTTTTTCACGGGTGGGGGGTTGAAGACGTACTTGACAAAGGCAGGTGAAGTGGCATTGGAGGGGCTTGCAGAGCATTTGATGAGTAAAGGAATCAGAAGAGCATCCATGAATTAAAAAGAATGCCCTTCTCCAATTTACACTTGAGGGCGCCATAAAGTCTTTTTGCCTGCTTATAGTGGTAGTATAGACCTTTATCCTATCTCCGTCCATGGACAGTTTTATCTACTTTCAAGTTGAACTAGTCCAAGTGTTCTAAATGCTGCCCAATGTGAAAATCTTTTAATCCAGCCACATTTAATCATATCATAAATCTGCATACTGACCAACTTTTTAGATCTTGTCATAATGGTGTCTGACTCTCCATGTATGTTGTGATTTAGGTTTGGGTTTCCTGAGTGTTTAAAAGCATAAAAGATCTTTGCTCTTTAACCTTGGCACTTTCTGGTATTATACATTGTTTTTCCACAGCTCAACTTCTTTAAGGATCGCAAGTCAGTGACGGTTCTGTGTTGTAGTTATTCTGTTTGGTTTGCTTTTCTATAGCTTAGAATTAGTTTTTTGGGAGTGATAGTGGTTAGCCCTACATAGATTTTGATCCCAGATTCATGCTGGATGACCGTGGATTTATGCTCTCTTATCTAACTATTTGGAAGGATCGAGGTGATTGCCAATCTTTAACATATTCTATTTGTTGCTATATCTTGTTGTATATCAAAGTGCATTGTTCCTGTTTTCTCAAGTGTGTTCATGTTCGTAAGCTTTTGAAGTTTCTTCCTTGTCTAAAATATAAAATATGCTATATCAGCTGTTGAACCCTTTGGTAATATTAATGTTTCAAGGTATTGTCAGGTGCCATTTCTTTTTGGTGTAACTGCCTTAGAGAAAGCTGCTTTCCATGTAATCCATTTGATATTTAAAAGAACGGGGCGACACCTTTTTCTTTGCGATAATGATGAAGGGAGGCATCCATTACTTAAACGCATGGTGGAAGACGATGGTGAACTACACTTCTTGTATGTTATAGAGATAATAAAGTACATATAGGATTGATTGGTCCTGCATTTGGTGGGACCTGTAGAAAATATCACTGTATATTGATGCTGATTAGTTGAAAAATTCGTGTATACAGGTCTGCATTGCGTTCATTCAAGCGCCGAGTTGCATATTCAAATGTTGGCTATGACCGTATCCTGATTGAATTGTTGAGTCGGGCATTCCGCAATTATGATACCCTAACTTCTGAAATATACCATTTTTCTTTAACAATAATTCTTTAGATGTTGTTGGTTGGAGAACGTCATCTATTAGACGCAATAATGAACTACCCAAGGTACAATCTTTCCGTGGTATATATTTTAGCTTCCACCTATCAGATCTTATGTGAAAAAATGTTTTGGTGTTTATAGTGGGAAGATTCCTTGAATGAAAAGTATCCTCACATTGTCTATGAAGAACATTGCAAGGCCTGTGACGGTGAGCAGGGTGAGTCTGTTGTGAAGGAAGATGATTCTTTGGACAAGTTGGAAGGTCTGTTGCTCTTCCCTTACGAAAAGAAACTGGCTTTAGGTCAAATCATTTCTTGGTTCTTTTAGTCCCATCCTCCTCCCCCTTCTGGGGTCTTTGCTATATTTTTGTAATGCTGCTCTCTTGTACATGCATGCATGACTGACTTTAAGTGTGGATCGTTTTTTCTTGTACATACCACTGTTAAAAGAAATAACCAATGTGTTTTGATCCCAAAATATTATGCTGCTCCGCGATCTCGTTTAATACGTCTAGATTTGACTGCAACACGTAGTTTAAGAATACAAAAAGAAAAACTTTTGAACTCTTCAGTCATAAACTAAAGGGTGTGTTATAACATGCCAAAATTACCCTTTCAATCTTGTGTTTGTAAACATGTCTCGTCGCTGTGTATAACATACCACAATTACCCTTTGAATTTTGTGGTTGTAAACATGCCTCGTCATTCTTATAAGGGAGTGTCATAAAGGTAAAATTAGAATGTTAGAAATAAAGAATTACTAAATATAGAAAAGCGGCATTCTTTCTGAAACAAACTAAATAAATTGGAATGGAGGGAGCATTAAGTTTGTAAAACTGAGATGGTATGTACCCCTCCTCTGTGTCACATGAATCCTTCATTTTCCTTTATTTAATCTGTGTCGAATGGAAACCAGTGTATATTGGGTGTTGAGTATTTTTTAAAAATACACTAAAAATTATGAAAAAAAGAAAATCTTCACGCAATCATACAAATACTTACATCATGTGCATTGAACGTGTAGCCCCTAAACAAATACATGTAAGATAGGCCCTCAACCTTTTTAAACATTGCAAGTTTTTCAACCTACACTATTTGGTTCAAGTGTTTATTACTTGAGATGGTATTTTGTTTTGGTCCACTGGAAATTCTGATTTTCTCCCTTTGTATTGTATGTATGTGTGTCTAGCCTTTCTTCGCCTCTAAATATTTCAATACTCATGTTTGGACTTTTATGCAGAAGAATTGGTGACTGGTTTATCTAGAGTGTCATGGGATAAAGTGGACGTTAGCTTTCACAGGAGCAGGCGTAGATTTGCTGCTCACAGTGTTATTCAGGTGTCTCCCTCTCCTGACTACTGATAATTACCAAAGTGATTGCTCAGAGCATTTATAGATATTTTAGTGGTTCTCCTGGAACCACAGTCAAGTCTCATTTAATTATGTTGATGGAAGTTTGAACTATACAGTATTTTGTTTAATGAGTAAAAGATAACTTTCATTCACCCACCTCACAGATTTACGACTGAAAAAGTACTCACGAGACTTATGTCTTTGTCCTGTGTGTTCATGTGTTGTATCCTGGTGCTTCCCTACTTTATAGCCTCAAGAATTAATAAGAAAAAAATTGTAACTAGTTATGCAGATGGAACAAGGTTTAAGTTTTGGCGAGAAACTCCACTGACCCACAATTTGCGCTTTTGAAGCAGGGGTGTTACGCTTCCATTCCTTCTGACCCAATTCTCTTGCATACATCTTGTGTATTGCACTATGACCTTGCGTATTTGCATTAGTAGAAAAATGAGAGATTTTGGCTTGAACCATGTCTCTTTCTGGACCAGTTTGCCACTTTAGACACGTTATGATATAGTGGAGGAGGGCCTGGTGCTAAAAAATGAGAACGTCGTTATAGCCCAAGTGGTTGTGGTGGTGGTATCAACGGTTGAGAGAGCTAATCTAAGACATTGCCACTTTAGACATGTAGATAACATAGTGGAGGACTATGTGGTGCTAAAAAATGAAAACATGATTATAGCCCAAGTGGGTGTGGTGGTGGTAGCAATGGTGGGGAGAGCTAGTGGAAGATATTGACATCCTTGTAAAGTGTGATATATTCTACACTATTCTGTGGTTCATTTAGTCCACTTTGTAAGCCAGCTGGGAGGAAAGTAACACACGTTCCTTTCTAGTCTATATCGAAAAATGTCACCTTTCTATATTTAAGAACTATTTAACTTAGTGAGATTGATTTATAAGTCATAAAATCTCTATGGCTTGTTTTAGACCACAAGTTTCAGAAGTTCTTCTTTTTCATTGTTAAACTCCCTACACAGTCAAAAATCGTCAAATAAAATGGGATAGAGGGAGTACAAATCGAAGCGTTAAATAAAAGTAATTCTCGTGGGTATTGAAATGCAATGTTGCATGTGGGGTACTGGTGATTGGACTTTGATATTCTCTTCTGTTTTGTTTAGAAAAGAGAAGAAGGATATGAAAGGCAGAGAGTTCACAATTTTCCTATGAATTTCCGTATGTATAAGATGAAAAGATGGTGAAAGTAAAAACAGAGGAGTATTCCTTCCTCGAGCTTATAGTTTATCTTCCCAAACAAGGACAGATCTAATGTATCCTTCCATTTTTCCTTTTACCAGACTAACTGAAGTTGCACAACTTTTGTCACACACTTCAATTTTCTCTTCCTGTTCTCTTCCCTGGTGTTGTATCCGTAACTCACTTTATACACCCTGTGACTAGATGCAGTTTGTCGTTCACTTAAAAGACCGTGTAACTTGATGCCGTTTCCCATTCACTTCATAAACCCTGTAACTAAATGTAATTTGTTACACTCAATGCTATAGCTAAATTCCATGAAAAGTATACAAGAGTAAATGAAGATTTTGCAGCACGATTATGGTGTTAGCAGACTGGAAGGAAGCTCAGTATTTCATATAGAACTATTGCGCAAAATTTCAGTATTCAAATAAGGGAACTGTTGGGTTTTCATATTCCCTGCTTGCATTTTCCAGATGGGGTTTGCCAT
>DF359226.1:53910-70825 GCA_000787875.1 Solanum virginianum | reverse complement strand
GGGTTTGCCATCTTTAATCATTTGCCCTCATATTTCTTGAACCTGTTTTAAAGTTGAAATTATGGGTGAATGGTGATGTCACTAATTAGCATACTTTAAGGGCATATTTGGCCGCTTTTGCTCATTAATCAGCTAATTAGGTTAAGTGATGGTTCCAGTTAAGTTAAGGGCATATCTGGACCAACTATTGAACGGTAAGGGCATATGTGAGCTAAACTACTAACAAAGGGTATAGCTGCTCAATTTCGAATACTTTAATGGCGTATTTGGACCTTTTCCATAGCATTTTCACATTTCCGACCTTGTTTACATGTCGTGTGTGCTTAAAACTGCAATACTTGTGTTTACAGGTGAAGGATCGAAAACTGGATGCTGAAGGTGCTGATGTTATACAACATATGATCGATAATTTTATTGTTTAGAGGCCAAATCAGATCTGAACTTTTCAAGGTGATCAATAATTTGCATCTGTTAATCTCTCTTATTTCCTTTTCAATCCTAGACTTCTAAAATCATTTGCATTGACGGCCTGTTGTGAAATGCTGGAAAAGTAATTTGATCTTTTTACCTATGGTTGCAGGGAGGGGCAGATCTATAGGGTTTATATTTACTGCAGTCGAACGTAATAATTTTTTCTCAAACTTTGTATATGTATATATATATATTTCAAAAATTGTTAAATATCTATAAAATGATTGTGTAACTCAGTTACTATTATAGTATTAACTTGAGTTTGTTATAGGAACTCGTAAAATTTAAATCTTGGATGCGCCTCTAGGCTTGCAGGTAAGGCTCTGTTTGCCCTCGTATGACCACTTTTATTAGGAACGTTATTTAACTCAATTGAGCTCAAGTATATATATATATATATGCTACGTTTCTATGGCTTAAATAAAGGCTGAGGGAATTAATTAATTTAATGAATTTAGTGAGTCCTCAACCCTATTATGAATTATTATTTGTCATTAGAAGAAAGACATGTCATGTGGTTTGCAGAGACAAATTTAGAACAAGTTTTGTCGTGGGTTGGACTTAATTCATTATTTTTAATTCGTAGTATGTTTGGAAAAAACACTTAAGGTATACATCTAATAAGATTACACTCAGTTTTAACATATATGAATTCAGGAATTTTTGTACTGGTTCTCTTCATTTTCTATGTTCAAAACAAAGGAGGATTCAAAATTTTGAATCTATGGATTTTTTACCATTATCTTTCTTTTTGTTTATTAGGTTTTTGATAGATTATTTATTTATATTAAACGAATTCTTTACACAAAACTTAAATAAAACTATTGTCTTCGTAACAGTAATGTGGCTCCTGCCTTAGATAAGTTTGTACTTATCTAGCTTCTTTTTTTTTATTTAATGCATAAACGATATTTGAATCAACATTGAATTTAATTGAACTCGCTTATTATATGGTATATTTGCCCCCGTGTACGGGAGTAAGTTGTTGACCGATAGAGTAATGAAGGAAGATGTTATATGGACATGAATAGTGGTGGATTCAAAATTTTTATTCAGAGGGTTCACAAATTATGTTTGCACACTTGATAAAGTTTGATTGCTTGAAAAGATAAAGGTTTAAAAATTGGACAACCTGCTCACCCATGAGGATAGTATTTACGACTCAAGTTGGGTAGTATAGTACCACTTGGCTAAGTCTCTCTTTGATTTAGGTGGTTCAAAATTAATATATGTATAGAAATATAAAAAATTTATCTTATATATACAGTGTAATTTTTATTGAGGAGGTTTGGATAAACCTCTAATACCTATGTAGGTCTGCTCTTATACACAAATGATTTATATATATATATATATATAGTAGTAATGTTAAAGTTGCACCTATGATGTAATGCTATGCAGTGGCGGAGTCAGAATTTTTACTAAAGGGGTTCAAAAATCTGAATAAGGGGACATACAAACTGGTCGAATGGAATTTGACATCTACTATATATACATAGAAAATAATTATAATCATATATAAATAATATAATTATTTTGAGAAAGAGTCAAAATAGAATCAACGGCGAACTCCTGATCAAAGAGCACCTCCGCCATAGTTATATAAAAATATAAATTTAATTTGTATATTGGATAGGATAAAATAAACTTATTGAAAGTTTCTGGATGTGTGCACACATGTAGGTCTCCATTGGCCACAGTATGAAAGCTATGGGCCTTTTTGGATTTTTGCGGCTGCTTCCACTTGATATATGTCCTAATAAATGCTTGACAATATCCAATATCTCTATCACTATTTCAAGTAGTTTGGTTAGTCAGGTAAAAGATAAATTTCAAAATTAAGTTTGAGATTAATGTATTTTTTGTTTGGTTAAAGGTATAAATCAAACAAAACATTAAGTTAACCCAGACTTAATCCTAGATATATCCCATCTTATTTGATATTTTTTTTGTTTTAATTTATTTGATTTACTTTTCTCTAGTCTGTTTAAAAGAAATATCTCTTTTTTCTCTTAGCAACTCTTTAGTTTTAACTTTTCATATGAGAGATCATAATATTAAATAACATTTTGATATGTTTTTAATTCAAGACTACAAGATTCAAAAACTTTTTATTATCTATACAAATTATTATTTGATTTTCATTCTAGTCGTTTGGTTTCATATCTAATATTTTCTGCTTTTGTGGATGATAGGGTCTTTCGAAAGTATCTCTATTTCTATGGGATAGTGATAATTTCTGCATACATTTTACCCCCCCAAACCCCACTTGTAGAATTTCACTAGATGTGTTGTTGTTGTGTTAAGTCAAGTAAAACTAGACCAAACAAATTGAAAAAAATGAGAAAAATTAGCTCAAAAATTATAAGCTCAAAATAACTAGTCAGAAAACCAAACGACCCCCATTGATATTGACATTGATGATTTTACCAAACAAATAATTGTATGTGGTCCATGTTTGGGATGTTGAGACAAAGGCTTAGCAACTAGTTATTAAAGGTTGTAGGGAAAGGGGCCACTTAGCAAGTAGCACATTAAGTAGTTAATTTATCTTGTAGATTTTTGTGATATACTCTATGGTTTTCATAGACTTGTAAAATTTGTCTATATACATTGAGTTATATCCATATTGTACTATGTTGTGATCTTTTCAACTTGTCATTGTCATTGTCTGTCTGTCCCTCAAACTGTTATAATATAGTAGTAAATTTTTGGGGTCCTGTTTAAATGGTCCTCTATTTGGTTTGTACAAGTGAGAAGTTATAGAATTTTTTTTTTTTAAATTTCATATGGTAAGGAGCTCATTATATTTTATTCTTACTTTTTCCAATTTATAAAAATCTCTTAGATTTGGTGGAATTTGAATACATTCCAAAACTTTCTAATATATCACGTCTCGATTTTGAAATATTCCTCAACGTCTTGATACAACTCAATTCTATAGCTATAGAGATGCAAATATAGAATTTTTTTTTTTTTTTTTTTCATTTTATTCTGCAAATAGGTCGATGGGGAAAATAAAACTCCCCATCTTGGAATAGAAATGATCTTTATTCTTTTGTCAACAAAAAAGTTTGAATATATCAGTCAACGTCGCGATGCATTACGAATATCCTGATGTATTACGTGAAGTAATGTATCTAAACGATACATAGCGTGAGATGATGTATTTGACAGATTATAGTGCCTGAAGTGATGTATCCAAGAATATGAGAGAGGAGGGATTTTTGTAATTTTTTTCAAATGATGGAAATATTTTGAGAATATGAATTAAGTTGTGTATTTAGGCAATTTTTCCTTCTTTGTTCCGGTGTTGCCTGGCCCATCTTCTTCTTGTTGGAGCAAATTCAAAATTCTAAGTTATTTCCAATAATAATCAAGTACTAAATCAAATATTCATAAACGTTTTGTAAATTTTTCAATAGATACACATAATCTGGTGAAAAGTTATTGAGTTCGTCTATATAATAGGTTATGCTCTAGATTAGTCATTGCTATCTTTTTCAATTTATATGACATTGCTTGAAAGGGCACATATAATAATAATAATTAAAAAAATTGAAATATATGTATAAAATATGATATATTATTTGTGTAACTATAAAACTTTTGAAACTTGTGATGTGTGATTAACTGTTTACAACTAGCCATTAATCAATCTTTTTTACTACTTATGCTTATAAAGAACACTTCAATCAATAGATTGTACAATTAATATTGGTAGTCTTTAATATTTAAAATAGTATTTTCAACTTATATAACGATAATGTAAATAATTTTTTTCATACAATTGATATTTTTAATGATAAGGTCTATGTAAATTCTATCCTCTCTAAACTCCACTTGTAAGATTCCATTGAAAATATTGTTATTATTGTATATCATTAAAGTAT
Organism: Solanum virginianum; assembly: GCA_000787875.1. Taxonomy (NCBI): domain Eukaryota; kingdom Viridiplantae; phylum Streptophyta; class Magnoliopsida; order Solanales; family Solanaceae; genus Solanum; species Solanum virginianum. The sequence continues at coordinate 66,461 of DF359226.1, read as the reverse complement.
TAAGATATTATTGTCTTCTTTAATATAAAATTTATTTATTAAATAATTAATCAAACTACGAGACAATTTAACCTGATAATGTGAAAAGAACATACACTCATACACATTGTTTTGAGAATTCTTAAAATAATTCATATTATTTTCTCTAGAGTCAGAATTGTGATTTTCATTAAAGATTCAAAATATAAAGAAGTAAATATATGAAAAACTTAAGAATATTCGCAACAACAACTACAATATACCCGGTTTATCTACTACTATATACATAAAAAAAATTATCATTAAATATACGATATAATTTTTTATTGAAGAGAATTCGATTAAACTCTTTGAATCCAAAGAGAAATAGAGAAGGAGATTACAAGGTTAGAAATTAAAAATTCATTTACGAGATGAAAATTTAAATAACCGAGCTACTAATCTTCTCCTATTAACAATATTTAATATAATATTCACCAATTTTTGTTCAAAATTTAATTTATAGTATGATATTTTTTATTATACTTTTAACTAAATTTTAATAATATGTGGAAGGAAAAAAATAAACTCCACTATTTTAATTGAGATCATCTAATTACATTAGCTAAATTATCAGTCACGAAATTAGATGAATACGTTATTTTAGGGGGAAAAAAATCCAACATGGATATTATTGTTACTGTTGGGCTTGAAATTTCGATTGTTGGTCAAAAGTAATGAGTTAAAATGTTGTTGCGAATCAAGAATTTTCCAAGTTTTTCAGTGTGAAAATCGAGTTGAAAATTTTTTATTTGGTTGATGTGAAAATCGCATTAAAGAAGGAAATTAGAAGCCTCCATTAACAAACGATTTGAAAGCTTGAAGCGAGTTTTAATGAGTTTGAGTTATTAAACTAATTAGAAAAATTTCACTCATCAGAATATATTAAAATTATTATTCTTGAACTTAATTATTTGGAACGTGAGGATTAGTGAATAAAGCTCGATCGCTATTCAACAATTCACATGAAGCATGATTTAAAATTCAAATATTGAACTTGCGGAATATAATCGATTAGGTGATATTGAAAATACTTTTTAAAAATTTAATTGTAAATTTTAACTAACAAGATAGAATTTTATTTAAAAAATTTCGAAGCAAATTCGATACAAAAAATAATAAGATTCATTAGTATCTACTCGATTTAATTACTGGAGTTGGTTATATATATTTTTAGTGCTTGATTTAATTACTAGTTTTGATTATATTTTTCTAAGAACTCATAAGAGCTTAATTGTTGAAATTTTAATTTGATTTGAATCTAATAATTTGCATTTTTTCACGTCTGTCATTAAAAATAAATTTGATTGCGTTGTTTTAGTTAAACTTAATTAAATTTAAGGAAGCAACGTTAGATTAACGAAAGCCATTAACTTTTTACATGCATTTTCTCGAATTTAATACAACTCTTAAAAAGGATTAAGTTATTAATTAATAAGTATTAATTAACATATTTGACAGTTCACACAAATTACACATTTAGCATCTTCATCAACTCCATCTTGTTCTCTCTTCTCCGTTTCCGGCCAATATTTGCCGGAGCACCAGCTTTTCCGGCATCCAACGGAAAATTCAGAATAGCTTTTCTTCCCCTCATCTTAAACGCGGCACAATCATAAGCTCTTGCAGCATCCATATCAGTATCAAAAGTACCCAACCAAATCCTCGATCCTTTTCTACTTGGATCTCTAATCTCCGCCGCAAATTTCCCCCATGGCCTTTTCCTCACCCCTCTGTAATTCTTCTTCTTATTCTTCTTATCGCTTTCATTAGATTCAGCTGAGCCGTCGGAAACTTGGGTGAAGATGGTGTCTGAATCGATTTTGAATTCGGGGAAATCGGAGTGGAGATTGAAGTAACGGGAAATTGGTGAATTGGGTTCGTTTGGGTATGAGGAATTGGGCGAATCTGAGAGGGAATTGGATGTAGATGGCTCTGTTTTTACTGAAGTGAAAACAGGGGAGATGTCGTCCGAAAAACAAGAATTTAGACTGTTGATGAATGATTCTGTAGTTGTGAAATCTTCTAGGAGATGTTTTCGTATGAGTTCTAGTGTTAATCCTTCATCTTGTCTCGCCATTTGAAGCAATTTGAGAATTGCACTGAAGGTGTTTGTGTTTATGTCTCTGATGAGAGTTTGAAAGTTTTGTAGTGGAGTTTGTGCGAGTCCCTGTATATATGGAGTAGTTGTATTATATATTCTCTCCGTCTCATTTTATGTGTTCATTTTTATATATTTATGTGATTATACGGTAGTAGAATTAGTCGTGTTTTTATATTTGACGTTACCATTATTCGTTCTATATATATGTTGATTTTATCGTATTTACGTACTATCATATGTTTTTCGTTATTAGTCCTTCTTTATCTTTCCTTTTCTTTTCCTTTCTTATTTTTTTTTCATATCTAGTATATTTTGCTTATGGATTTTTGAGACGAAGGTTCCCAGTAAACGGTCTCTCTATTTTGTAAGGTAGTGATAAAGTCTGCGTACATTCTACCTTTTCCAGACCCCACTTGTTGGATTCCACAGGTATGTTATTGTAAATTATTATTTTTTTGGGTCTCATATTAACTTAATTCATGAGATAATACATACATATTAAAAAAACATTTAAGGACATAATTTAAATTATATTTTTTGCTATTATTTTTTATGAAATCATAAATATAATTTTGTAACTAATATAATTTATCTCGTAGAAGATATAAAATTTTAACAAATAAAAGAATAAGTATGGCCTATGCTTCAAACATAATGTAACTTCGTAAATAGTATAATTTATCTCCAAAAAAATATAGAACCTTAATAAATGAAAAAGCAAATATAAAAAGTTTTAAATATTGATCTTGAACTTTAAATCATTCAATTAGCTTTAATTAAAAAAAACCTAAAAAATAAAGTTAATATGAGACAAAAAATATATTATAAAATTAGATTTTTATTATATTTAATAAACTTAATATAAATTTAAAAAAAATATCAGATAAAATGAGACAGAAAAGAGTAGGGGTGGGGTTATGGCATTAAGGATACGGTTTAAACACTGTTTTTTGATGTGTGTTGAAAATGAGTTTGTGATTAGCTGGAAAAAAGAGAAAGCTACTTAATTCAAGGAAGAGTCATCCATTGCGTGTTGCATATTATGTATTTATTGAGTTGGTGCGAATGCTCGATACAATTGTAAAAGAGATTTTTATATATAATTAGGAGCGCTTCAAGTATATTAGTAGTCTAAGATGAAAATTGAATGGAAATCTTAAATTTAAAAAAATTACTCTTTTTGGTCTGTTTCAAAAAGAATGTCAACTAATTCTATTTTTAGCATTGATAGAATGATTCTCAACCACACAAGTATCTCAAGATGATTTTAGATCATAAGTTTCAAAAGTCTTACTTTTTTTTCTTAAACACCGTGTCAAGTCAAAGGATGCCACATAAAATGGGACAGGGAGAGTAATTAATATACTTTCTTATAAATTTTTGTCACGCCCAAAGTTCTGTTAAGGCGGACTGGCACCCGTTACCGATAAGGCTTAGGAGAACCGACCTGTATCCATCCACTTTATGTACATATTATAAGGAATTTCTACATTCAACATGTCTTTAAGAAAGTAAACAGTAATAACTAGTTAAAAGGATTATTCATCTTGGGCTCTTTTTATTATTCATCTTGGACTGTAAGTATTTTTCATTGGTGATGTTAAAATATGGGCTCAAATCACACCCTTAACTCAGACTTTATTCATCATCGGACTTGGACAGATTTGGCGTCGGGCCTCGTCTTAGTTTAGCTAGCAAATTTAAGCTAAGCAAGTAGGTGACTTACCTCCTAGCTTCCTAAGTCCTGCAAACACCTCAATTCTCTCACTTTGTTTAGGGTCGTGATCTCCTCAATTTGACTTAAAACTTGTATACACTCGACCCTCTTAAGCATTAGACGTACACATCACCCTCTAAATTGGAGATTCAAACACTTTTTAAAAAGAGGCGCTAATTTGACAAAGTCATATCATGTTTCATGTGCATAGGACTAGTACATGTAAGATGTGGGGTGTTACAATTTTATTCTAATCTTTTATGTCTTTGAAATGCAGAATTGTTTAAAAAAATTATTATTGCTTTCATTCATTAATTCTTTTCAATTGATCATATAATTATACTTCAGATGCTAAGCTTATTCTAACAATTCTTTCTTTTTATATGAAATAAATAATATATATTGTAAATAGTAATTAATTAGTATTTTTTTTCAAAAAAAAAATTCTATAGCCTATCATTACTAAAATAAAAATTGAGGCCCCTTAAATTAGGGGCCTAAGACGCTTACCATTTTTCTTATATATGATTAATAAGAGATATTATGTTCAAATTTTAAAGTAATTTCAATAATAAATAGTTTCTTATTTAATAATCCAAAGAGACGCACTCATAGATGGATCTATCGTTAAATTTGGAGGAATTTTTCTAAAGCACATTCGTGTAAGTGTTAATCATGCAACGCATTCATAGTTTTAACAATATCTAGCGTATATATCTCGCCTCTCTCATCTTTCGCCTATCTTTGTTTTTAAAATTTTTTTGTATTTACATTTTATAATTTTATATATCTATGTATTCATTATTAAATATGCATTGATACATTTAGTATTGTAGTATATCTGTGTATATTCATTTTAACTGGTGTGTTTAGTATTAATTTCATGTATCCAACATAAAAATATATTGATATATCTAGTGTGTTCATGCATGATATTTTACGTATAGACGCAAATTCACTTGTCCATATAAAAATATATTTACACACGTTAACTTTAATATATATATAATTAACTAATTTCGAACTTGTGACCTCACGATGCAAAAGTCAAAATGAAGTAAAAATTATCCATTAGCTTGTGGGGTGTATAGATACGGAAATAAATGCAAATTGTGTCCCGTGACGTTGGAGAGGATGAATTGATTTTTTGGTGTTTACATATTTATCTTTTATTACAAGTTGGAGGAGGTTGTGGGCTCACCTATCATTCATAAATATTAAATAAAAAAATCTTAAGTTATCGTGAATTTTTAAAAAGACATTTTGATTATGTGGGGATTTAATTATTTTTTAAAATAAGTTTAAATTATTATTATATTTTTATTTTATTTATTTCGTAGAGAGAGTTTATGCATTCTTTTAAAGAGCGTGAGCAGCCTAAAATAATGAATATAATTTTTATTTTTACAAGTATTTTACTATAAAATGATTTTTTTTTCTTTGTGTTTTATCTTTTTTTTTCTTATTATGTTTTCTTTTTCTTTCTTCTTCAGAAATTCACTTTCAGTGTCACTATTTTTATAATAACTTCACCCTTTTCAAAAATTTTTTTTAACATTTTGAACAGTTTAAATAAACTTATTAGATTTCAAGATGATTAGAAAGTATTATTTAGCTTTTTTTATCCAAATTTTTATTAAATTTTTTTAATATTTGAAAAAAAATTAATTCTTTCAAAATTATCATTTCTAATTTTGAAGTTATTCATTTAAGTTGATTATATACTTGATGTTCCTTTCATATAATTTTCATTATAACGTAGGTCCTACGTTATTTGCTTATCTTACATACGAGTGCATGTTGTATATATATTCACGTCTCATTTATAGTGGTGGAGCTAGGATTTTCTATAGGAAAATTTAAAATTTTAAAAAGTAAATATACGAATCAACTGAAGGAAGTTTGACATTTATTTTATATATATAATTATTTTTATCATAATATAATTTTTTGTTGGAGGAAATTCGTATATTGATAGAGTCTTCAATTTTGGTCAATCGATAATGAAAACCCAAACATACCCTTAAGTTCACTCATCACATTCAATGCGTTATTCATGCCATAATATCTTTTTGCCTAAACAAAAGTCAAATGAAAAATATTCAACAAAAAATTCATGAAAAAGGTCAAAAAAGATTTTATTATGATATGTGATAACCATGAGATAAATTTATTTAGTTTTTAAAAAAGTCACGGACCATCTTACTTTACAATAAATTCATTATATAAGCTTTTAGATTGACTTGCATGCATATTATTATTCTTACGCTCTTTTAACACGTATATATAAAAGGGAACAGAAGAGTATCGATTCGTTTGATCATGAATTTTTTTTTTTGAAACAATATTTTATATTATTGTAAAATTAATATTGATGAATAATCAAGCTACATATATAAACTGATTCGATTATCATTCTTATAAATAATTTTTTTAAAAATAAGACAAGAAAATCGTATTGATTCTAAAAATCAAGTTGTCGGATTTTTTAGGGTAAAAATAGTTTATAATAGTTGATAATCATGAGAGTAAATAGTTGTTAATCTTTGTTTTCGAAGACCAAATTATGATTTCTAAGCTCTTCTAATACACTTTTTGTGAGTTAATTATTCACGAGACTTATTGCTAAGGAATTTTCGCATATGGTCACTCATAAATATCTTAATTATATTTCATAATTATAGTTTGGATAATTACATTTCATAACTATAGTTATAACAATGTTTGTATAATTCTCCCAATAATTGTATACATTTGTATAATTGGCTATACAAATAATTTTTATATAACATTTGTATATTTCACTATACAATTTGATTCGCGCACAATTTTTGTATAATTGTGTATAACTTTTGTATAAATTGCGTAAATTATATAAAACTCAAAGTCATAATTACAGCTAGATGTTTGTTGCGAGTTATAATTAATTCAAACTATAAATATGTTAGCTAATTAACTAATGTATGTTTGCTTATCTATGCAATTTTCCTATTTTTATCTCATGAATTAGTGAATTTAAAATTTGTGAGCTCAAAAATAGAAAACTTTCGCCCTCTAATTTGAGGGTCTCCTCCCGTCCGACACTCTGCAAGGGAATCTTCATTCACTGTTTTTCCTAATATTCTTTCTTTTTCACATGATAGGGTGTTTACGGAAGATCCTAGAGACACTCCGACAGACTAGTATATCATGCATTTTGACTATCCACCAAATTATAAGACCAAAGGAAAAAAATAATTTAATTAGTATTTTCTTCAATTTATTTTATATGAGATTTTTTTATTTGCCACGATTGTTTAAGAGGAAAAAACAATACTTTTAAAACTTGTGATCTAAAACAATCATCAGATATTTGTGTGACTGAGAATTATTTCATTAAGAAAAAAATATCACATAAAATAGGATTAAAAAAATATTAATTATACTACATGAGAGATAAAATAAGAGAAAAAGAAAGTCACCTCACAAGTCAACCAGAAAATAAATAGTATTTTTATTTTTAAATTTTGTACAAGTAATAGTACTTTGTACCGTGATATAGTTGAGTCTTATCCAAAGACACATGTATCTTGAAGAAATGAATGAACCATTTTCAATTAAAAAAATTATATTTGAAAAAGGAAATTTTTTTATTCATTAAATAATGATAAAGATATTTTTGAATCAAACTATTAATCGTAAAGATATTTTATGTCAAATTATTAATTAAAGATATTTTTATTTTAGTTTAACATACTTGAAAGGCATTTTCATCCTTTGAAATCATGATTTGAAGTCCTAATTTTATTTATTTTTTTGAGAAAATTTGAAATTTGAATTCCTGATTCAAATTATATGTCTAAATGTTAATTTGAAATCATAAATTTATATCACATAGGGGTTGTTTGGTTGTTAGTAAGTTATTTTGAGATTAACCATCCCAGATAAGTCATTCCGAAATAAGTTATTCAACCATGTATACAGGATAACTTATTCCACTACTAAGGTATAAATGGTGGGATAAATAATCGTATGATTGTTCTAATACCTCCAACCCAATGCAAGATAAAATAATCTTACATTTTATTCTGAAATTATTATACCTTATATCTAAAACCAAACGTCATTAGGACCTACGAAAATGACTTGATTATAACTTGTAGTAATATTGTATGTTATTGATAAAATCTCTTTTACATTGTTGTTTCCTTTGGCCTCTCTGCATTGTTCTTTCTATTTGATGTTTGATTATTATATTGGAGTTCAATAAATTTGAATTCGTACGACGTAGAATTTATTCGGGAAAGCTCTTTGTACTAAGAATTTTTGGTATTCAAAAATTTAAATTCGAAACCTCTGATTAAGAAAAAAATAGTTTTATCTACTGCTTCACATTCTTTGCCTCCACTTGCTCTACATCTTTGTCCCAATAGTTAAACTTATTATTGTGATTATAAATAATACTCAATTAATTCAGATTCACGATGAAAGATTAATTAGGAGTAACATATTGAAAGATTTTATTTTTTGGTTTGAGACTTTTAGTTAATTATGAAGTCAGTCCAACTATCTAACAACCTTCCCTGATGATTAATAACTAGCATTTATGGTCAACTAGCTAGTACTCTTTCTTTTTATTTTATGTGATGTTTTTAGCTTTTACACTTAATCTAAAATTAAAAAAAAAATCACATAATTAAAAAAGTATTAATTTCCTATTTTCTAAATTACCCTTATTTAGATAAGTTATTTTTACAAAACTAGAAATCCAATTAATTTAGATAAGTATTAGTATTGAATTAAGATAATTTAATGAAAAAGGAACATTTGGTTTTGGTGAGATTGAAACTTTAAACTAAAGGTGTGTTTGGTAAGAAATGAAAATGTTTTTTTCAAGAAATATTTTTCTAAAAAATAGCTAATTTTCTTTTAAAAAAATTGAGGTTTCATTAATAACTTTTTTTTAAAAAAAAAATACTATACCAAGAGCATTTATATATAATATATGAAAAATACTATGAAGGTAATAGATCAAAATAGATTATTTAATGGTTGGGGGCCTCAGAAGTAAAGAGGAGACAATGAACTTAAATATCATTCGAAAAATTTATTTTTAATTCCACTAAAAAGTCCTTTCAAAAAATAATTATTTTTCAAATCATTTTCGAATGACCCTGCAGCTATTGATATTGTCCGCTTTGGGTCTAGACCCGCATGACTTTAAAACGCATCAATATTAGATAAGGTCTGTTTACTTTTATACTCAGCATCTCTTTTGTGTTTTACCGACATGAGACTTCTTATCTTAAGATGGGTTGTTGCATACACTCCCTCAATGGGATCAGCGTCCTTGCTGAGGTTTGCTCCACCGCATGGGATTTCACCTAAGTTTCGCACTGAGGTTTGCCCCCTTTCATCGAGATTCCCATAAACTCAGTTGATTTCTGGCCTCACATCGCCAAGTCGAACACAGTAGTGGCCCTGATAGCACCTTTAACAGTTCAATCCACTAGTAATATTATCCGTTTTGGACCTAGACCCATGTAACTTTAAAACACGTTACTAATAGGTAAGACTTATTTATTTAGATGAATTGTTACACATTTGTAACAAATATCTTTCAAATCATTCTTTTCCCATTTTGCAACTTGTAATCCAACCAGAATTGTAATGAAAAGGAAATTCTCTCTTGTTCCTTATCTGGTTCCTGCTAGTGGCTTGGATGGCTCAAAGACTTATTCGGTCTTTTCCTCAAAGGCGGATACGATTGAATTAGCTTTGGACTACGAGAAAGCTAGACAACGGGGATGAAAGGTTTGCGAGGAAGAATCAATGGCCAATGGTTCTATCGAGATTTGACACTTGACACGTATTTGGTTAGGAAAGCATGTCCTTACCACTCGGTCCCCGATGGCCAGCGGGGTAAGAAATTCAACTAATTAATTTATTAATTAATTATTGCTGGAGGTTGTATGAACATTTTCCAATTTGCTAATCCAATTTTTTTGTACTTTTCAAAGAGATGATTAATTACAGCTCAGTATCAACAATCAACTAATCTGGGACCCAAAATAAAAACAAAGTTCCCATCACATTAAATTAACCAAAATATATAAAAGTCCACTCAATGGCAACTTGATCTATTATTTTTGTTTTTATATTAAAAAAATAATTTTTAAAAAACTGTCAATAAACTGACAAATTTCAAGTTGCAAAAGGTTCACTGAATTTCAGATTTTTCCAATATCCCGCACCTGTATTTGGAACAAAAATAGACATACTAATAATAAAGACCCTACCTATACCCCCATACCAACACAAAGGAGGAGGCAAAATTTATAATATAAAATACTAGTCCAAACGAACCTCATAATATTTATCTAGATTACATATATATTATATTTAAAAATTTATTAAATATTTTTTATGGCAAGAAAAATCAGCAGTTATTACCATTTGGGCGTGTACAAGGTAAATCCTTGCTTCTATGCAATAGCTCACATACCACATAGAAGAGGTAACGTGCATTAGGCAGATCTGGTGCGACGAGCTCGATCGAAAAGGTAGACCTCTAACTTTTGTGGTCAAGAGATTTCGAAATTGAGACCTCCAACATGAAAGTGCCAAGTCCAAATCGGTGGACCACCTCGAAGGGTAAAATCTATTAAATATTTATGAGCATTTAATTGTTTTAGTGGTGACAAAAATAACATATACTCTCTTTTCTTATTTTATGTGGTATTTTCTGACTTAGCAATTAGCATGATACTTAAGGGGAGAAAAAATACTTTTAAAACTTGTGATCTAAAATAATCGTTCAATATTTGTGTAGCTGAGATTCATTTGAGGGTAAAAAGAAAATTTTAAACTTAAATTATTTTTAATTATAGTAAGGTGATGTTCTCTTTAGATGGATTAAAAAGACAAAAGTGTCACATAAAATGAGATAAAAATAGTATGTATAATCTCACAAAATAAAGTCTTAAAAAGAATAAAGCATATAGGTCTTAACTTTACCTTAGAGGTAGAAAAATTATTTTATAGACTTTCGACTCACAATGACAAATCAAAAAGTTATAAATTTCAAAGTGTGATTCCACTTTCCACATGAAAAGATCATGATGTTCTTGTTATTCTATATTTGTAATTTCTTCATTGACTAGTTTAAGATAACTTACATTATACACAAATATATCAATTTTGTCCAGATCATGATATAATTTCTTCTTTTACTTTGTTGCCCATACTTCAAAGGGTTGAAATCGGGAGTAGGCCATCTTTCTTAATGCGTCAGATTTAAAATTTAAATATTATAATTTATATTTTGAAAGTATCGATTTCGAAAGTATCAATTTATATATAATATAAATTTTATATTTCTTTATGGTGTGACTAATTGACTTGTTGAGTTCACAAGCAAATTCTTCTAAGTGGTTAACTTGTAGGCTCATAAATAGTTATCATTTTTGTCTTCAAATTTTGGGCTCTATTTTTATACTTTATATATCTTAATATTGAAGTTTATAGGTCATTTGATAGGTGTACAAAAATAAAATTAATGTATTTAAAATTGAGATCAGTTATGCCAATTTTATTTTTTATTAATTGTTTAAAATATGATGTATTAAAATATAAATAATACTGAATAATAGTACCCCGTATTGTTAATTTCATTATTTACTATTTATAAAAGGAATATTGAACATGAAATATTGTTAATATGTGCATTAATTATACATAATTATTAAAAATACTATCAAATTAAATAATATCAAAACTAATGCATATATTATTTTCTCCTACCACCTTTTAGCCATGACGTCTACAACTTTGAAACGTAAATTGTCATAAGATGAAATTTGACTTTACCCTGTATGAATTAATTGAAATTTGACATTTAGATTAAAATAATTATTAATAATAATAATTATAATTATTATTATTATAATTTTCCTTTCTTTACAATTTCGTATCATCTTTGTTCGCATGATTTTATTGTTGATTGCTTTCAAACTTTCTTAGGTTAGTTTCATATTTACACGAAATAAACCTAAACATGAGAAATATAAGAATAAATAAAATTCTTTTAATGATTTGGACCATTTGTAAACCATCAAAATTCTAAAAAATAATCTTTTTATTTTCACAAAAATGGAAATAAAATTATATACATTTAATCTTTTTCATATTTCATTTTTAAAATTACATCGTATATTATAGTTATTGCTTTAGACATTCCGAATGCAGAGTTAACTGACCATATTAATTTGAATTAGCACTAATCAAGTCTATCTAGCCCTAGCTGACTTTCCGGCTGGAGGCCAGGTCGGGAAGATGTCTAGTAAAGGCTAGATATAGCTAGGGGTTTCGAGGCCCAATTTTATAGTTAGGGGTTCGAGGCCTTGTCTGGCAGTTAGGGGTTAGGGGCCCTACTAAAATACAAATATCTTTGAAAAAAAATCTTAGATATTTATATTTTAGTAGGACTAAAGAAATATTTGAATCATAAGTTAATTATATGTTTTTATAAATACTTTATCAAAATTATAGGAGATTATAAAGGGTGGAAAATTTTGAGACTAAAGAAATATTTGAATCATAAGTTAATTATATGTTTTTATAAATACTTTATCAAAATTATAGAAAAAACTCAAAAACACGAGAATTTTGAAAAAAAAAAGTCTAAAAATCCGAGAAATTTGAAAAACCCGAAAAACTCGAGAAATCCAAAAA
>DF359226.1:33520-47072 GCA_000787875.1 Solanum virginianum | reverse complement strand
TCTAATGAATTCAAATATTTTTTGTCATTGTGAAAAAAGTATTATAATAAAAATTTCTTAGTCCGCAAACAATCCAGGTCGTTGATTTCGTGGATATAATATTTTTTTGTTTAAATTTTAATAATCAAGATTCAATTTTTTATGGTTATTTTGTTGTTTGTAAACAGATCGAATGTAAATTTTAGTAATTGTTCGTATGTTAATTTTCAAAATTATTTTGTTGTTCAAAATTATTTTGGTTGTTCACTTCCTGAAAGCTTTCTAACTCACAGTCATTGTTCTACTGGAAGATTTAAGACTCCACAACATATAATAACCATACAAAATAATAATAAAAAAGGTAACATTCATTGAAGAAAGTGAAACGAAATCGAACAAATTGAAACGAAATTAAACTGACTCAAGATAAACTCAACATCATTGTTTTTGTCTAGTTTTTCACCATTAAAATACATAATCAACATTGTTTGAATCTTGCACCAATTATGACATCCTGCTTAAGCTGAGAGGTATCTCCAGGAAGTATGACATCAGATGGGAAAGTTATGACATTCTCCAGCAGCTTTGCATACCCTGTAATGCGTTCCACTGCAAGCAGTTCATGCAATTCCAAGAGGATGGATTAGAGGCCTTGACGTAAAATGACCAGATTCAGTGCTGTTGATTGCTGGTGCATGAGCCGATGCTTGGAAGAAGACGACTGACAAGACAACGAGATCATGAGTCTCCTCCTGCCATATTTATCAACAAATGCCATACTGACAATGGATCTCAACTTCTCAGCAGATGCACCTGTCAGATTTTGAAGGGATTGCTAAGATGAGAACTGCATGAGATGGGAACAATGTCAACTCAATAAGCACTGCATCATCTCACATTAAAGAAAGGCTTTAGTAGCGAGAAGAAATACTTAAACCAAACTACTACACAAATGTCTCAGATTTTTCTGATCAAAGTTGAGCTTTCAACAAATGTCTCAGAATTTTTCTGATCAAAGTTGAGCTTTCAGGAAAAAATTAAGTCTGAAATCAACATTAAAAAATTAATCTAACTTCTGCCTAATATGATATGTCCATCAGGATTCTCATTCTACAGTTTCTAACATTCCTAGCAGGGCCGGAGAGTTCAACAGTTTCTTTCATGGTTTTCGGTGTACGTACTCTGCATTGTGTCTTCACCAGCAGTTCCTAATTTATATCAGGACTATAGAAACATATTGGCGATAGCTATAGTCTACATGTTACACTTCAATACCAGTAAATGGGATCATTGTAGACATGTAAACAACTTCTTACAGAAATAAATGAAAGAGTACGTAAAATGTGGTCCGGCTCTTTCTGGACCCAGTCCATTGTAGGAACTTAATTCACCAGCTTCCCTTTTAACTAAATGAATTAGGTTACATTTCCATCATAAAGTTAATTGTCCATAACCTCAACTGCACGAGGCTCATTGCCAAATCTATAGCTTTTTAAATAGAAAACATCTTCTATACGAACTGAAGTATAAAACATCTTCTATATGAACTGAAGTATAGTAAATATTAGTTTTTACATACTCCTTCGACACCAACTCTAATCTTAGTCAGGTGGATCACCTATTCACCTTCATTCTCTAAGTCTGGCAGCCTGTTAACAACAGAAACTAGTAGTATGAACAATCATTTCAGTGCAGTCCCTGGGCAAGGACTTCAATCCAGTAACCAAGCACACCAAGCCAAAGGTTTCTTTGTTGTTCAAAGGAGCTAAGCAATGCACTAGTTCAGCAGCATATACCTCATCTTGGTAGCAACCACATGCAAAACCATGTGAAGTACTACTAAATTGGAGAAGCATGTAACAAAAGTCAAGTAACCATGGTATTCTGGAGTTCCGAGTAGAAATGAACATAGATTAAACAGCTTACTAAGAATTTTGATACCCAGGAGGAGGCTTGGATAGTTCATCCTGCTATGTTGCATTAAGAATTATATAATGCTAAACAGCCAGGATGAGATCACATATTCTGATTACAGAACATATCGCTCTATATATGCGTATGTATAATTTCACCAATCAGAGGAATCAATAAGGAAAATACTAGATTTTTGTTAAGCTAGAATTCGATAATACTAACGAAATAGAAAACAAATCCGACAAGGCCACAACAATATCCTCAGGTTAAAACAGTCTAAAGCTATATTCTATAGCAGTAAGACTTTGAAGACATGGATATAACATGACCCATATCTGTAGAAGAAAAGTGAGATTAAAACAAGAAACTTCAAAAATGTCAAAAAAGTTCAATCTTCAACAACAAACTTTCAACTTTAAAAAAGAAACGTCAGAAAGAAGACGCAGACGACGACCTGAAGCAGACGACGACCAGAAGCATACGACAACGCAGCAAATACAGAGGAAGGCGCCTAAGATGACGGCGACGCAGGCATCGACGACGCAGACGATGACGACAAATACGACGACGACACAACGGCGACGACGATTAGGGTTTCTCGACTGAAAAGGGGCAAATGGAAGAAATGAGTTGTTTGCCCCTGAAACCTATTTTTTATTAATAATAATAATAATAATAATAGTAAAATTCATTTGTCACGTGTAAATGATTTGCTTGCGTGGACTTACGTGGCATCGTAACATTGGACAGAAAATACACGTCAGCGCGATTGTACACACGCGCTATGTCTGCGTGGGGGGTGTGTTTATTTGTTAAGAATTTGGCAAGTTGGAGTGCCTAATTGTGAAATGTCAAAGTTTAGGTTCCAACTTATAAGTTGGAGTCAAGTTGGAGTGCCAAATTGGGTATTGTGCCTATATTTTATAATCCACGTATTCTTATCCATATTGTAGGTAACACAAAATAATTCACAAATTCTCTCATAATTTATGTTAATTATCAAAATTCACAACACTAACCAAACACAACATTATATTATATACTAATTTTTTTTCTTGTACAACCAAACAAACAAATTCAAAATTCTATCATGATCATTTATAAATTAAAATAAATATTAAATGAATAATGATTATAATATATTTAATATAATTCTATAAATATTTATTCAGAAGAAAAAGAAAAGATATTTGGGAGGGGATATAATTTAAAAAACCAGCCGCAAAATATAGCCTCCTATATCAACTGCAATTATTCTATTAATTAATTAGTAATTAGTAGAATTCAACTTGATCAAATTTTTTAATTAAAAAAAATCAAACTTTTTGAGATACATGCAGATTTCATATCCCATCATTCCAGGAGAAAAAGAGAAGAGTCAATAATAATAAGAGTTTAAATTATATGTATCAGTGTACAAGATTTTTTATATTATTAGGTAACTTTAAAGATAATTATTAAAAATAATTAATTAATATTTATACCTTTTGATAAGAATATAATTTAGAAAATCATCAAAAGTTAATTTGAATCCTAATTATACTATAATTTAAATTCCTTCCTAATTTTTAGATTTTTTTCTTTTCTAATTCAAATCCAAATTATACTCGCTCTCTTTCTCGTAGGGATTGTATATATTGCCGTTTTTATTTTTTCTTTTAATTTTTATTCCTTTCATTTTTCTTAAATTGTTTTGTTCATCTTTCATTTTATTTCAAAAAAACTTAATTTACGTCATTCATATTTATAACAATAATAATTCTAATAAAATGTGTAATCAAAAAGAAGATTTGAAAAAGATGGAATATGTAGAGAGTTGTTTAAGAGATTTTTCATCTTCCATGAAAAATACAACAATAGAAAAATAAAACGAACACTTCATAAAATACTTAATTTTGTGAAAAAAATAAACCCTAGAATCAATAAACAAAATTAAAATATATCTCAAAAAGTTATCTTTGATTGTAGATGTAAAAATGTAATTGTTATGTATTGGAAAAAGAATGCGCAAAAGATTGCATAGTGTATGAGAAAGAAATTGATATATATGCTTGTAGATTAATTAAAAAAAATAGTTAGATTGTAATAGAACGAAGAAGTCAATAAAAAAAGTTTGAATTATTTGTCAAAGAGGAAAAAAGAGGGTGAAACGAAAAAAAGCAGAGAAGAGAGAGAAAAATAATAATTGTATTTTATTTTTTAAAAGTATAAATAAATACATAAATAAATAAATATTATTAAAAATTACTACTTGGCAACTAGCAGGTCAATATTACCTGATGGTGTAAAAATTTTATACACTGATAGTGCACCAAAAATAAACTCTAATAATAATGTTATACAAATAATATTTGATTTTTTTTATTCGATATTTGATATTTATATTAAAAATTTTGATTAATTTAAATTCACATTAAGTAAGGTCGCAAAATTAGGAGGAGCTTTTTAGTCAATATTTTCTTCACAGTCAATAAATATTACTCCTTTTGTCTTAATTTATGTGTATTTTGTATTTTTTGAGAGTCAAATAGTTTAACTTTGATCGAAAATTTACATATCAAAATTTTAATTTTTTAAAATAAAATTTATATTTCTGTAAACCTTGTTAATAGTATTATACAACAACAACAACAACAACATACCCAGTGAAATCTTACAAGCGGGGTCTGGGGAGAGTAGAATGTACGCAGACCTTACCACTACCTAAGTAGAAAGGCTGTTTCCGAGGCACCCTCATCTTTTGTTAATAGTATTATAAGTCACAATAATTGATAATTCAAAATATTTAAAAAAATATATGAAAAATATATTATTAAAGATAAATTAATTTATTTAAATCTCAAAATTCACAAGGTATCACATAAATTAAGACAGATGAATTATGTTTAAACTTGAAAACGTTAATTAAAAGTGGGACCATGCAAATCCACAAGTAAACCTTTTGTGGAATTTGGAGAATACTTTTGGATTAGAAATAACTTAAGGAAATGTACTTTTAATGTGAAATCAGACATATATTGAATTTGGATTTTTATTAATAAGCATCTTTGGCTCTGAATCTATTAATAATTTAATTTTCTTTTAAGAAACAAATCGTAGTTGAAAATTTTAAAATAGTAATACCTTAGGATAAGATGGAAGGAAATGAGTGAATATAACCTTTTACAATTTGTATAAATGAAAGAAAGGGAATTTCGTATATAGTCATTTAAAAATATTTTAGTTATGCTTCATAATTATAGTTTGGATAATTATATTTTAGAAATATAGTTATAACATCATTTGTATAATATGTGTATTATTCATATATGGTTGTACAGTTTGCTATACAATTTGTAGTTTTTGTATAACATTTGTATATTTTAACTTGCTATACAATTCGTGCACATCGTTTGTGTAATTCACTGTACAATCGCAGTGTTTGTATATTTCATCATACAATTTGATTCGCACACAACTTTTGTAGAATCACGCACAATGTTTGTATAAATCGTGTGAATTATACAAAACTCGAACTGTACTTATAACTAGATGTTTGCCGCGAGCTGTAATTAATTCAAAATATAACTATGTTAGCTAATTAACTAGTATATATTTGTTTATCCACGTAATTCTTTCAAAAATAAATTCGTAACACACTTCAAGACTCTATTAAAAGTTGTGGTATGCTAATAAGTATCTTTTCATTTTTAATCAATCAAAACTTTCAAATTCAAGTGCATAACGATAAATTACGACTTTTAACTTAAAATTTAGTCAATTGAATATTAAACATCATCAAGAACAACAATATACCCAGTGAAATCTTACAAGTGGAGTCTGGAAGAATAAAATGTACGCAGACCTTTCTACTTCCTCATAGAGATAGAAAAGCTACTTTAAAAAAACTCTTATCTCAAAATCAAATCCCATAAACAAAAGATACGAGATACGAATATCAAGCATCAAAGTGAAAAATTAAAAAACAAATGTGCACGAGGGGATAGTTGAAAGGAATTAGTCAAAAGTCAAAATATAAGACTAACAATAATTAAATAAAAATTTAGATCGTCGTCAATTTTTCAAACGTTGAATGTTGAAAATGATTCTGTACTGTCTGATGCAATGACTTTTCTTCCTCTATTTTTAAATTTTTAAAGTATTTTTTATTATTATTTCACTTGCTTTGTCCGATTTTTTTCTTTTTTAAGTAAAATTAGTTTTTAAATGAATTGTACGTGCTTCTGTTTATTCTATGTGAGACTTGAATTGAATATACATTTTTTTTTTAAAAAATAATTATTAACGATTTTTCTACTTTTCACCAAATCATTATTTTAGAATATAAAATGGTGGTAAAAGAAGAATATTTCTTGGGTCCACTTATAATTCATGTATATGTACATTGTATCAAGGTGGCACAGTTGTTCCATCCTTAAATAAAATAAATAAACAAATAATACTTAATTACTAAGATATTATCAAATTGAGATTATTTATTTGCTAATGTATGTGTATAAGTTTTCATTAGTTAAAATTTATAAGTGTGATTTTATGGCTACATATGTTTCTAACGACTATCTGATACAATGATAACTAATGGTGATTGTTAATAAAAATTGTGTGATATAAAAATATATAAATATGGCTATTAGAAGAGAGAGATGATGATCGCGGTGTACGATGAATGCTGGTCATCGATTGTGAAGATGATCGATTTAGGCAATTAATGATAGATAACTATTTGATCGTATGATAACTAATAATAATTGTGAATGATAACTATAATAAAAATTGTTTAATGAAATTATAAATATTACTGGTAATCAAGATAGGTGATGGCCGTTGGGGTACGATGAATGCTGATCATGGAGGTTTTTGTTAGACGACGGAGATGATCGATGGTGAAGATGATCAATTTAGGTAATTGACGATAGAAGTGGTTAGTGATGTTAGAACGTTGTTATTGTGCCCGCGATAATTTGAATTTTTCAAAAGCTTAGGCAAACAAATTGTTAAACTTTGATACAATTATATTCCATTATTTATTGATTGCATATAATTGACCATTTATTTGTTGTTTACTAAATGTGTGGAATTCCAAAGGGAGACAATGTCAATATCATTAAGATTCAAGTAGATTTACTAGAATTAATTACCAAAGGAATATTTGTGCTAGCACCCAACTCCTTCACACCTATTCCCACATAGAAAATACTCATATAGTTTGCCTTGCAAAATGACAAAATTAAAGTACCTTTTAGTAATTGGCTAGTGTAGTATATTTATCCGTTTAAATTTTTAAATGAGATGATCATATATTCTAACATGATAGTAGAGCTATTGAATTTCATCATCACTCATTATCAAAAAAAAATTTTACGTGCTTAAATTACGAATAATAGACAGATGCGCATATGAGTGAGAATGGGGTGTTGAGAAAAATATATTTAAGTAAATAAAAGACTAGAAAGGAAATTAGATAGAAGGTCATGGCACGTAATCGACCGTTTGCCCCTAATAAGAAGAGATTTTTTATTGTGAAGAAGTCTCACACCAGTGATTAATGGGATGGACGATTTTCTCACATGATCTTAGTGTGAATACCAGATTCATCTCCTAACTATTGACACTCTTAAATACACCGCTCTACTTGACTAACTGAACTTAAATACATCCCCAATTTTACAATATGAGTGAAACACACTCTTATATACTCTCACCAGATTTTGAAGGTGTTTTCAATATTTCTCTCGGCTTTTTTTTTATTAAGATGCACATAATCTTATAGAAGTTTGAGACTACTTGCTATGTCACATGACAAATCGGTGGTGTATTTAAGTTCAATTGATCAAGTAAATGGATACTTTTAAGGATGCTACCAAATGAATAATTTGCACAACATTCAAGGACGTTTTCAATACTTCTCTCTAATTAAAAATATCACGTCGCAATATAAAGAGTTAGAAATGAATTTAATAAAATTAACAATTTTAACGAATTATTAATTACGTAGTCTAAAAACTTGTTAAAGATAAACCTCATAATATTTGACTCTTTTTCTCCAATGGGAATTTGATGTGTACATCAAATGCTTTTTATTTCAATACTTATCAAGAAAACATGCCACAAGATTAATAAACTATTGTTAATTAAGCCCTATTCTTAATTAATTTTTGCTTGGGATAAACATCAACCAATTAACTACTTACTTAAGCATGGTGATCTTTTGAAGAAAAATAATTAAAGTAATGACAATATTTAGATGTCTAATTGTATCATAAATTGTGTTTACACGCATCCATTAAAAAAATCAAATTGTCATCATCACAAATCACAATCCTATACACATATAAATTTTTAATATACCTATTAAGCATGATTTAGTATTTTGGAATAATGATCATTTTTATTATGAATTATTTATTTGTAATATTTGTTTTATGTAATTTTATTATTATTTTTAATGAATATTTTAGTGTCATCACTTATATTATATTTTGTGTTATTTTCTTAAGAAATACCTCAAATAATTGTATTTAAGTAGGACTATAGAGTTTTTTTACGCATAAGTTAATTATATGATAATATGAATACTTTATCAAAAAATTCAAAAATCCAAAAAGCATGAAAAATTCAAAAACCTCGAGGTTGAAAATTTTAAATTTTATTAATTTAATTTAATTTATAAACTTAAAACCTTTAAATACATCAAACCAACTTGATGGGCTTCAATAGTTACATATGAGGCCTTTTGGGAAAAAGTATACAAATTAGACTGCAAACAATCAACAATATAAAGATTAATTTCTTAAACAACATCTTCAGCATATAATTGTCTTAACTAAAATCTGAATAAACAATTCTCATTAAATTAAGTTGCTAATATAAAAATTAAGCGTAATTAGTTAGCTATTTAATTATGTTTAAGTTACTTATCTTAACATTAACCAGTAGTCAAAGGTTAATAGATTTATT
The DNA here is from genome assembly GCA_000787875.1 of Solanum virginianum. Classification (NCBI taxonomy): domain Eukaryota; kingdom Viridiplantae; phylum Streptophyta; class Magnoliopsida; order Solanales; family Solanaceae; genus Solanum; species Solanum virginianum. The sequence goes on along the minus strand of DF359226.1, from coordinate 38,222 downwards.
ATTTATATATTACATAATCAGCAGCTAATAGCTTACGTGATACCATATATTATAAATATTTTTATAATGAATTTTTGGAATCTAATCAATTTGTCTTTGTTTAAGCAAGCAATGAATGAATGAATGAATAAATAAAATTGTTAGTATTAAAATATCTTGAAATGATAAATTATGTATGCAAATCTTTCTAGAAGATTAGCAAACGACATAAACACATGCCAAGAAAAAAATAATCACACTTAAATATTTGATAATATTAGTTAAATTAATCAACTCAAAAAAGGTGTTTATTCTTCTTTCGAAAAATTACGCACATAACTAAATATATATTAGTTAATTAGCTAACAGAGTTATTGTTTAAATTAATTATGACTCACAACAAATATTTACCTGTAATTATAGTTTGACTTTTGTATAATTTGTGCGATCTGTACAAACGGTATGCACGTATACAGTTTGAATTTTGTGTAATTCACACGATTTATATAAATATTGTGCGTAAATCAAATTGTATAGTGAAATATACAAATACTGTAAATTGTATAGCGAATTATATAAATGTTATGTACGAATTATATAATAAAATACACAAATGTCATATAAAAATTATGAATTATACAAATATATACAAATACTGTATGAATTATATAAACGCTGCTATAACTATTGTTACGAAATATATTTATCCCAAACTATAACTATGAAATATAATAAGAATATTTTTAAGTGGCTATACGTGAAAATTCTTGTTATTTATTTGAAATAATATTTGCAAAAAAATATTTGATTCACACTTTGGTCTTTGGTCTTTGGTCCACGACTATTTCAACTTCAAATTGAAAAACCCAATTTGAAGGTTGAAAACTGATTTAATGATTTTTATTCACAAAAATAATTTTTTTTTCCAAAAAGTTAATGTGTGAGAAAAATTTTAATTTTTAAATACTCTTTTTCTACTTCAACTTCATTGTTTTCAACTTTTATAATCAAGAGATTTTCTGTTTCTTGAGTATAATTTTCTGCAAGAAAGAAAAAAATATTCACTTCTTTCATTTAAACTTATGTAATATTATCGTTTTTCAGTTCCTTTTTGTTTTTTGAAAAAAATTGACATTTTAAAGTTAAAAAGTAAAGAACTTTATATTTGCATTTTATGTTTAGTACGTAAAAACTTTTATGATTACATTAAAATTTAGTGATATTTTTGAAGTCATAAATTTAGAAATTTTATAATGACACAAATGCTACAACGTACTTGTAATAATTTTTTTAAGAGAAAATACAATAGCAATATACCAAATGAGATTCCACGAAATAGGGTCTGACGAGAGTAAAGTGTACACAAATTTTATCACCATCTCATGGAGATAGAAAGATTATTTTCGAACGCTTGGTTCTAATGTATCTACCTCAAGTAAAAGAAAAAAACAATAGATATAAAATAACGACTAAAACAAAGAGCAATATCAATTCTATAAACAAAATAAAATAGAAGTAGCAAAATAATCGAAGAGCAATAACAATACAATCATAATAGTACGATTAATCCTATGACAAACCTAAAACCAGCGCAAGACAAGGCAATATTTGTAATGACCCGTTAGGTCATTTTGAGAATTAGTGCTCTTGATTTCCTACAAGATTTATCTTGATAATTTTAAAAAGGGACTTTTTGGACTATTCAATAGTTTCATTATTTAATTGAGAAGTAATTTTAGATAATTGAATGAATTAATGGGTAAAAGTGATAATTTATGTAACATCTTATACTACTTATAGTATATTTATTAAAATAGGTTAGTAAGATTGTGAATTAGAGCACATAATTATTTTAGAAGAAATTAAAAGAAGAAGAGAAGGAGCGACTTCAGGTGACGTCTTACTCAAATTCTCCATTAATTTATTATGAGGTTCTGTAAATAACATACCAAATATATTTGTCATATTGATGAATATATGGATTAGTGGAAAGTGAGCTTTAAGTTTCATTATTGCAACTTATAAGTGATTGGAGGGATTGTTTCAGTATTGACAAAATAGTCAGGAATTAAATTGTAGTTTATCTATTAGGTGATGAGTAACAATGTGTAAACTAATAAAATAGAAGAATAAGATGGTTACTGATAAATATCTTCTCAATTGATGTCCTGATTTTCGTAATCGTGGTCCATGTGACGTCTTTAATTACGAAATATACTAGGATGTAAAAGAATCAATTATGTGTACTTTACTGGATGAATGTTATTGTGGTATGTTTATGCATAAAAGATGTTAGTAGTAAAAAAAAAAGGGGGGGGCAGACCAATTGTTTAAGATAATTGATCAACGTAAGATGTTGGAATTGGACTCAAGATAACTTTGTAGCATCGTTAAGTTGGTGAACATTATTTTGCAATCATACCTTGTTACAGTTTAGTGGAGATCACGTACTTTCTCGTTTATCTTCAATAATTTCTTTTATTAACATATTACGGTTTAGGTTGGACATATTGAGATAGTTAATTGATATTAGGTGTATTGTAATATGTAACCTTCTTAAACTTAATTATTAATCCTTATTTGATTAGATTGTGGTACTTCGAATTCCATTCGAAAAGGAAAGGATCAAGTGTTTGATTGATCGTGACTCGACTAAGGCAAGTGGACTTTCAAAACTTTGTAATTTTCGTAGAATTTTCAAATTTTTCTTTTTTCTATGTGTGATGCTTGACATATTTGTGATATTGGAAAAATAGGGTGAATATGTGAGTTGGTGTGATGTTGTAATATTTGAATTGAAAATGTGGATGAGTGATGAGAATTTTATTTTAAGATATATTGTTAATGTTGTGTCAAAACTATGGTATTATAAGTTATATTAAAATGTGTCATCTCCTCATTATTGTGTGAGCATGCTCATTTGCATTGACTTTGTGACAAGTGTTATGTAAACGACTGTGAGACAGCGGGTGTGTATCACTAGGACAGACATGCATCATTATGCCTAACATCATCATAAAAGCATTGCATTTCATCCTTACATATTTTTGCGTAGCATGATGTTCTTTTCGGTGATTGATTACGTTATCATTTGTGAGTTGTGTGTTGTGACTTATGGTGTGGAATTGTGGTACACTAAGAATTTACTTCTACTTTCATTATATCTTGCTGGGCTGACTGATTTTCTATGCAGGTTGTAGTTGTGGAGGTAGGTTGGAATGAAAGGAGTTTGTGTATTCTATTGGAATTATCTTGTTTAGTTCGTTTACTTGCTGGGTACCGTGTTGCTTTTGGTACTCACTTCTTGTTTCTACACTTGTGTAGGTTCTGAGCCCCGACAGTGAGTAGTGGTTTTCTTAATCATTCGAGGCTTCCCTGGAGATTTAGAGAGGTAGCTGTTGTCATCTGGCTGACTCTCTTGTTCCTTTTCTGTAGTGCTTTGTTCTATTCGAGAAGAAAGACACTTTACACTTGTGTTTCCTTGATCTTTTGTATTACTAGAGGCTTGTACACGTGACAACCTGATTTTGAGAATTTTCAATTAAGTTGACTTATTATCCGCAATTAAACTTTCATTTTTTTTAATTATAAATTCGTATTCTTAACGCTATCGTTGGGTTGTAGACTAACTTGTCTAGGTGGAATAAGACGAGTGCCATCACGCCCATTTTTGGATCGTGACAATATTCTACCCCTATTAATCTTCTATCCTAATGTGCGGTCTCCATTCTTTTCTATCTAAGATCATATCCTCGATGATATGAAGTTACGTTATATCATATCAAATAACCTCTCGTCAATACTTTTTTGATCTATCCATACCCCTCTGTGTAACCCCTAGATCCAACATCACATATCTCCTAACTGGGTATTGATACACCTCTTCTGCACAATAACCAAACACATTTCAATCTCACTTCTCTCATCTTGTCTACCACCATGGCGATTCTCACTCTCCCAAATAATCCAATTTCTAATCCTATAACATCCAATATATGAATTATACCTAACTAATCATTATATAAAACAATATTATATAATTTCTTATATAATGGTGTGCAAAAATCGAACCGACCAATAGATCGAATGATAAAAACATTATTGGTTTGTTGTTATTGGGTTATTAGGTTATTGGGTTTTTAATAGTTTTGAATTTTTTTTATTGATTATCGGTTCGATATCGATTTTTACTATTGGGTTATTGGGTAATCCGATAACTCAATAAGATTATAATAATTTGCTATTCTACCTTTTTGTAAATAATAAATATTAGTAATTTAATAGTAATAGGACACTATAATAGTTGTTTTTTTTACCTATTTTAATTTTTATCACACTATTACTCACTCTAGTATTTAGTCTTTAATCTTTACTCTCCAAGCAATACTTTACATATTTTAATCTTTATAGTATTTAAGTGATCAGTTATCCGCTTTAGTATTTTAGTTTGTAATTAACTAATTATAGTTTTTGAAAGTTTGTAAACATAGTTTTCGTACTCTATCTACTTTTTATTAATACAAATTCTAATTATCATTCTTATCGGGTAAATCAAAAATCAAAAACCAAAAATCGAATTATTAATGACTTAAAACTGATAAATCAAAAATTGATAAAAATTATCTTATTGATTTTTTATTGATTTAACATATTTAAAAATCAAAAATCAAACTAATAATATATAAAATTAAATCAAACCGATCGATGTACGCCCCTAATTATT
>DF359226.1:13233-27863 GCA_000787875.1 Solanum virginianum | reverse complement strand
CGATTTTAAAAATTCAAATACAATTTTAGACAAAATTTGTGGATTAATTGGAAAATTAGGCACTAAAGTTTGAAATACTGACTTATTAGTTATTAAAAGTCCCCAAAATGGGCCTATTGGGCCACTTTTACAAAGTTGGTCCAAAGTCTCCAAAATAAACATATTTATGTGATACAATAAATAATTTGCAACAATTTGTTTCTTCATTCTAAATCGTAAAATTAACGATTTTATTTGCACCTTTTCCCATAAATATAGGTAATTTGATAATAAAAAAATAAATATGCACAATTTCTTAGAAACGAGGAAATCTATGCAATTAATTTTTTAGTGAAGGATAAATCCATTCAAAATTGCAAATTTGAGGAGTATATTTGTCCTTTTTCCTTCTAGTTAATTGAAAGTTAAATATGTTGAGCGATATATTTTAAAAATTATAAATTATTAAGTAGATGGCTTTTATTGTTTTGCTTCCTCCCTTTACAATACATGCCAATTTTCATGCAAAATATGATAATTTATTTATTATTTTATGGCCTCATTTCTTATTATTATTTTAGGCTATTTGATGTTTTCCCCCCATGTCATTCCAAATTCAATTGATTAAAAAGTTGTAACCCCATCTAGAATTCTTGTTTTTCTCCCTCTGTTTTTTTATTTTTGATTTATTTTTTCTGATAAAAGTATATACATTTGGAGTTTTGCATGCAAGTAGTTATCTAAATATGTCGTTTTATGATCTATTTTTTTTATCCTAATTTAAGATTATTTGATGACTTTTTGTTCATATAAATCTAAACTTTCCCGATATAAAATAGTTGAACCTCTTGAGTTTATGTGGAAAGAAGTTATTTTTTAATTATTTTCTTTTTTTTATGGAGAAGGGGGGGAGGATTTTCCCGATATATTAGAATTAAATGGAAATTTTTATATAGGTAAACAGATATTAATGGGGTTTATTTACTTTATGAGTGTTAGTTATTTTTCTCAGATATATTAAAAATACATGAAGATTGTTGAGCTTGTGCATAGTACGAGCATCCCTAAATTTTGTTCGTACAAACACTTGTAGAAGTACAAGAGAAGTCTTTTTTTTTTCTCCCTATATATTTTTTTTTTGATACAATATATACATTTGGAGTTTTGCATGCACATAGTTACTTAAAAGTGCATTTTACGACTTATTTTTCATCCTTATTTAAGATTATTTGATGACTTCTTGTTCATATAAATTCAAACTTTACTGATACAAAAAGGTTGTGACCTCCCGAGTCTATGTAGGACAAAGTTAATTTTTTATTTTTTTCTTCTTTTTTGGGATATTTTCGATATATTAGAAACATGTAGAGATTTTTATGTAGGCAATAATTATAAGAAGAATACAACATATATTAATGGAGTTTATTTACTTTATTAGTCTTAGACATTTTTCTCCGATATATTAGAAATACGTGTAGATTATTGGGGCCGTGCATAGTATGAGCATCCCTAAATTTTATTTGTACAAACACTTGTATGAGTAAATGAGAAGTCTTTTTTTCCCCTCTCTCCTTTTTTTGTTTTTTCGATAAAGCATATACAAGTGGTTACTTAAAAGTGTCGATTTATGACCTATTTTTCATCCTTATTTAAGATTATTTGATGACTTTTTCTTCTATAAGTCCAAACTTTACCGATACAAAAAAGTTGTAACCTCCCCAGTCTATGTGGGAAGAAGTTAATTTTTAATTATTTTCTTCTTTTTTGGAATTTTCATGATATATTGAAAACAAATGGAGATTTTTTTATAGGTAGTAATTATAAGTAGAATACAACATATATTAATGGGGTTTATTTACTCATACTAGTTGCCTCTTTCATTAGACTTGATTATTGATCATGTATATATGTGGGTAGTATATATTCGTTTCATTTAAAAAAGAATGATCTAATTTTTTTAGTTAGTTTAGAAAAAAATTCTTTTTCCTTTTTTAAAAAATTTGAAAAGCAATATTTATGATAGTATTTTATTGGGCTCATGCATAGTACGAACATCTCTTCTAGGTTCTTTTATAAATTAATACTCATTTTACTAGAATGATCTTCTGCAACATTTGATGTATGTAGCTTAATAATTATTTTTAAAATTTGAAAAATAATATTTACAACAGTATTTTGTTGGATCCGTGCATAGTACGGGCATCCCTTCTTGTTTCTTTTATAAATTAATACACATTTTAATAATATTTTTTTATTTTTTCTAACACAATATATACACCTGAAATTTTGCATGCAGGTAGTTGATTGTTTAAATAAAATGTCATTTTATGACCTATTTTTCAACCACATTTAACACTATTTGATGACTTTTTATTCATATAAAACCAAACACCGATAAAAAAAAGTTGTAACCGTCGGGGTCTATGCGAGAATAGGTTAATTTTTAATTATTTTCTTCTTTTTTGGGATTTTCCTGATGTGTTAGAAACCCGTGGAGATATCTATATTATAAGTAATTAAATTGATTTTCTCATCCTTGTCGGTATATAATAAATTCAACTATTGCATTAAATTAATAATGATATTTATTTAATTTTATTTACATAAATATTATATTTATTTTAGCAAGTACTATTTATATATAATTTTTAAATGGACACAGCAAATACGTGCAAAGCACGTATAAAACTAGTGTACATATAAAATGATATTCTTTTTCAAAAAAAAAATAAAAAATCAAAAGTGTCCATTTGATTTTACTAGCTACAAATAACCCCATCAATTCCACATCCATCCCTGCTCCACTAGAAATTGCTTTCAAAAGTTTCAAAGTTTCTAGCTCTATTGTTCTTGCTTTTTGGTTGTGGGAAAATCTCTCTCCACTTTTTTAAACTCTTCTGTTAGACGAGAGCTCACTCTTTTTTTCTTTTTAAATAAGGTTTCTTCTTATTTCTAACAATTGATTTTCTATATATGTAGACTACTACATTTACAAGTACTTTTATTTTATTGTGTTTCCATCCTACATTTCTTCGATTGTATCACCACCATACAACCATAAATGGATGACAAGAACAATCACCATTTCAACTACTGTTCATCGCCTTCTCGGCCAATTCATCAGCAATCAGGGGGGCAAGAGACAAATCAAGATGATTTTCAAGAATTCATCAATCAAGCTCTATACGAATCAGATGAATTTCGTATATACACATACAAAATAAAAAGGTGCCCAAATCTCCGTAGTCATGACTGGACTTCTTGCCCTTTCACACATAGAGGGGAGAAAGCACGTCGCCGTGACCCTAGACAATATAACTATTTACCAATCCCTTGTCCTGGCTATAAATTTGGATTATGCATAAAAGGCGATAATTGTGAGTTATGTCATGGGGTTTTTGAGTACTGGCTACATCCAGCAAAATACAGGACCTATCCATGCCATTCCGGCATGTCATGTGAGAGGCGGATATGTTTTTTTGCTCATACACTAGAAGAGCTTCGTCCTGAGACTCAATACAATTGGTGTTATGTGTACCAGTACCCTTTGCACATCCAACCTTACCCTGACATTTTAATCGAAGATGAATCAATGGGTACTTGGATGGTTATTTCTAGTAATCACCATCTGCCATCACCACCACCATCACCACCACCTTCACATTATGGTACTACTGTCTCGGAACATGGAAATTCATCTACTTCTCAACAAATTCCTCCTCTTTCTTCTTTTCAATCTCAACCAAAAATTGATCAAAGGGTTCAAAATAAGAGTGATTTTTCACTTTTTTCAACTAGCTACTCAAGTTTAGTTGCGGAGCTAAAAAATCTTGAAATTGGGACTACTTCTGTGAATAACATGCATGATGAAAAGGGAAAAAGGCCTGTGGAGTTTGAGTCACAGGATCAAGAATTTCAAAACATCACCTGGGTTTCTGATTTGTTGGTGGATGAATTTGAGGAGAAAAGCTTGTAAATACTTTTTTATATGATGTATCATAGTAATTGATAATTAGTAAACTGGATATCATATTAAAGAACATATTTATGTTATCAACTTCTAACTCTTTTTGGCATAATTAATTATGTATATTCTTTCTCCTTGCCTTTTTTTAGATACTGCTTTTATGGCATTTATAAATTTTAGGGGCCACACAACACAAATTAGACAATTTTTTCAGTTTGTCGTGTATGTAAGCCCATAGACCTTTTAGGTGCTGGTGCTCCAGATCGATTTTTTCGAGAAAATTTTGTTGAATCGTCCATAACAATGCTGTGAATAATTTTAGTAGGCTTAACCTACTTTTTACGGCGTTAAGAAGCATTTTAGGGTTAGGCGGTTTTCTTAATATTTCTTATGTATTAGCCTATGGATTTTTTAGGTTCCCAGGTTTTAGGTTGATTTTTTTGGGAAAACTTTATGAAACCGTATGCAATGATGCTGCAAATGATTCCAGTAGGCCCGACCTTCTTTTTACAAAATTTAGGAGCATTTTAGGTATTACACAATAAGAATTAGACAATTTTTTTGGTTTTTCATGTGTGTGTTAGCCCATAAATTTTTGAGTGTCATGACTCTATGCTAATTTTTTTCGAAAAACTTCACAAAACCGTCCATAATGATGCCGAGATTAATTCAAGTAAGCTTGGCCTTCTTTTTCGCAACGTCTAGGAGCATTTTAGGGGTCTCACAAAAGGAATCAAGTAATTTTCTCAGTTTTGCATTGCAGTTAGCCCATAATTATTTGAAGTGCAGAGGTTCCAAGCTAATTTTTTTTGAGAAAACCTTACAAAACCATTCATAAGGATGCCACAAATGATTTCAATAGGCCCAACCTACTTTTAATGGCATTTAGGAAGCCATGCAAAATGAATTAAGCAATCCTTTTAGTTTTTTATACGTGGTAGTCCATAAATATTTTTAGGTGCTAGGACTTCGAATCGATTTTTCCAAGAGAACTTTATGGAACCATCCATAATGACGCCGTGACTAATTCCAATAGGCCCCACCAGATTTAAATGAAGTTTTGGACCATTTTAGGAGCTACACAACAAGAATTAGGTGATTTTTTCAGTCTTTGAAGCATTTTAGGAGCTACGTAATAAGGATTAGGTGATTTTCTTGTGGTAGTTCATAAACGAGCAATTTATACCTTAATAATTAGTAGCAGCACTTTCTAGCTGGGGGGCCATATAAAGAAATGAAGAAACTCTGATTTTGTCCCTACCTGAGAGAACATACGACTTTGTTATATACTGTGATGATTTCAGAGTTGGATAGCCCGGAACCCTAGATGGCGCTAGAATCCGTGGGCTAACACCCACGAAAAATGACCGAAATCGCCTGTTTCTCCTTTCTTGGGCCATAAAATCCTACCAGGGCCCTGCCAACGCCGCCGGACCACCTGGGCCGCTTGCCAGGCTCGTCCCCGACCCACCCGTATGATTTTTTTGGATTTTTCGCCCGGAACCCCAGATGGCGCCAGAATTCGTGGGCTAACACCCACGAAAAATGGCCAAAATCGCCTGTTTCTCCTTCCTTGGGCAATAAAATCCTACTAGGGCCCCGACAACGCCGCCAGACCACTTGGGCTGCTTGCTGGACTCATCCTCGATCCATCCGTATGATTTTTTGGGATTCTTTGCCCGGAACCCCAGATGGCGCCAAAATCCGTAGGCGTTTGGCCAAAATCGCCTGTTTCTCCTTCCTTGGGCCATCGTATGATTTTTTGGGATTCTTTGCCCGGAACCCCAGATGGCGCCAAAATCCGTAGGCGTTTGGCCAAAATCGCCTGTTTCTCCTTCCTTGGGCTATAAAATCCTAGCAGAGCCCCGCCAACATCGTCGGACTACCTGGGCCGCTTGCCGGGCTCGTCCCTGACCTACCTGTATGATTTTTGGGATTCTTCACTCGAAACCACAGATGGAGCTAGAATTCGTGGGCTAATACGCATGGAAAATGGCCGAAATTGCCTGTTTCTCCTTCCTAGGGCCATAAAATCCTACCAAGGCCCCCCAATACCGACGGACCACCTGGGCCGCTTGCCGAGCTTGTCCCACTCATATGATTTTTTGGGATTCTTCGCTCGGAACCCTAGATGGCGCCAGAATCCGTGGAACAACACCCATAAAAAATGGCCGAAATCTCCTGCTTCTCCTTCCTTGGGCCATAAAATCCTACCAGGGTCCTGCCAATACCACCGGACCACCTCGGCCGCTTTTCGGGCTCGTCCCCGACCTATTAGTATGATTTTTTGGGATTCTACACTCGGAACCCCAGATTGTGCTAGAATTCGTGGGCTAACACCCACGAAAAATGGCTGAAATCACCTATTTCTCCTTCCTTGGGCAAACACCCACGAAAAATGACTGAAATCGCCTGTTTCTCCTTCCTTGGGCCATACAATCCTACCTGGGCCCCGTCAATGCTACCGGACCACCTAGGTCACTTGCCGGGCTCGTCCCCGACCCACCGTATGATTTTTTTGGATTCTTCACTCGGAACCCAAGATACCGCCAAAATCCGTGGGCTAACATTCACGGAAAATGGCTGAAATTGCCAGTTTCTCCTTCCTTAGGCCGTAAAAATCCTACCAGGGCCCCGCTAACGCTGCTGGACCACTTGGGCCGCTTGCTGGGCTCATTCCTGACCCACCCGTATGATTTTTTGAGATTCTTCACCCGGAACCCCACATGGCGCCAGAATCCGTGGGCTAACACCCATGGAAAATGGCCGAAATCGCCTGTTTCAAGTTCCTTGGGCCGTAAATTCATACCAGAGCCCTGCCAACGCCGTCGGACCACTTGGGCTGCTTATCGGGGTTGTCCCCAACCCAAGCGTATGAATTTTTGGGATTCTTCGCCCATAACCCCAGATGGAGCCAGAATCCGTGGGCTAACACCCACGAAAAATGGCCGAAATCGCCTGTTTCTCTTTCCTTGGGCCATAAAATCTTACCAGGGCCCCGCCAATGCCGCTGGACCACCTGGGCCGCTTGCCGGGCTCGTCCCCGACCCACCCGTATGATTTTTTGGGATTCTTCGCCCGGAACCCCAGATGGCGCCAGAATCCGTGGGCTAACACCCACGGAAAATGGCCAAAATCGCCTGTTTCTCCTTCCTTGGGCCATAAAATCCTACCAGAGCCCCGCCAACGCCGCCGAACCACCTGGCCGCTTGTCGGGCTCGTCCCCAACGCATCCGTATGATTTTTTAGGATTTTTTGTTACACGAGCCCCACTAACGCCGCCGAACCACCTGTGCTTCTTGCCGAGCTCTTCCCCGACCCACCCATATGATTTTTTGGGATTCTTCTCTTGGAATCTAGGATGGCGCCAGAATCTGTGGGCTAACACCCACGAAAAATGGCCGAAATCAGTTGTTTCTCCTTCTTTGGGCTATAAAATCCTACCAGGGGCCCGCTAATGCTGCCGGACCATGTGGGCCGTTTGTCGGGCTTGTGCCCAGATCCACCCGTATGATTTTTCAGGATTCTTCGCCTAGACCCCAGATGGCGCCAGAATCCGTGGGCTAATACCCACAGAAAATGGCCGAAATCGCCTGTTTCTCCTTCCTTGGTCCATAAAATGCTAGCAGGGCCCCGCCAATGTTGCCGGACTACTTGGGCCGCTTGCCAAGCTCGTCCCCGACCCACCAGAATGTTTTTTGAGATTCTTCACCCTGTTTCTCCTTCCTTGGGCCATAAAATCCTACTAGGGCCCTGCCAATGCCGTCGGACCACTTGGGCCGCTTACCGGGCTCGTCCCAAATCCAGCCGTATGATTTTTTAGGATTCATCGCCCGGAACCCCAGATGGCGCCAGAATCCATGGGCTAATACCCACAGAAAATGGCTGAAATTGCCTGTTTCTCCTTCATTGGGCCACAAAATCCTACCAGGGCCCTAACAAAGCCACTGGACCATCTGGGCCACTTGCCGGGCTCGTCCCTGACCCACCTGTTTAAGATTTTGCAATTCTTCGCTCGGAACCCCAGGTGGCGCCAGAATCCATGGGGTAACACCAATAAAAATGGCCGAAATCGCAGTTTCTCCTTCCTTGAGCCATAAAATCCAACCAGGGCCCCGCCAATGACGTCGGACCACTTGGGACGCTTGCTGGGCACGTCCCCGACCCACCCGTATGATTTTTCAGCCTTGGGCCATAAAATCCTACTAGGATGTCGCCAACGCCGCCGGACCACCTGGGCAGGTTGCCGGCTCATGCCCGACCCACCCGTATGATTTTTCAGGATTCTTCGCCCGAAACCTCAGATGGCGCCAGAATCCGTGGGCTAACACCCACGAAAAATGGTCGAAATCGCCTGTTTCTCCTACCTTGTGCCATAAATTCCTACCAGGGCCTCGCCAACGTCGCCGGACCACCTAGGCTGCTTTCCAGGATCATCCCCAATACACCCGTATGATATTTTGGGATTCTTCGCCCGGAACCCAAGATGGCGCCAGAATTCATGGGTTAACAGCCACGAAAAATGGCCAAAATCGGCTGTTTCTCCTTCCTTGGGCGATAAAATCCTATTAGGGCCCTGCCAACGCTGTCGGACCACCTGGGCCATTTATCAGGCTCATCCCCGACCCACCCGTATGATTTTTCGAGATTTTTCGCCTGGTACCCCAGATGGCGCCAGAATCCGTGGGCTAACACCCATGGAAAATGGCTGAAATCGCCTGTTTCTCCTTCCTTGGTCCATAAAATCCTACACGGGCCCTACCAACGCTGCCGGACCACTTGGGCTTCTTGTCGGGCTCGTGCCCAACCCACCCGTATGATTTTTAGGGATTCTTCTCCTGGTACCCAGGATGGCGCCAGAATCCGTGGGCTAACACCCACGGAAAATGGCCGAAATCGCCTGTTTCTCCTTTCTTGGGCCATAAAATCCTACACGGGCCCCGCCAACGCCGCCGGACCACCTGGGCCACTTGTTGGGCTCGTGCCCGATACACCCGTATGATTTTTTGGGATTCTTCACCTGAAACCCAGGATGGCGCCAGAATCCGTGGGCTAACACCCATGGAAAATGGTCGAAATCGCCTGTTTCTCCTTCCTTGGGCCATAAAATCCTACACGGGCCCCGCCAATGCTGCCAGACCACTTGGGCCGCTTGCCGGGCTCGTGCCCGACCCACCCATATGATTTTTTGGGATTCTTCGCCTGGAACCCCAGATGGCGCCAGAATCCGTGGGGTAACACCCACGGAAAATGGCCGAAATTGCCTGTTTCTCCTTTCTTGGGCCATAAATTCCTACCAGGGCCCCGCTAATGTCGTCGGACCATCTGGGTCGCTTGCTGGGCTCATCCCCAACCCACCCGTATGATTTTTCGAGATTCTTCAATTGGAACCCAAGATGGCGCTAGAATCCATGGGCAAACACCCACGGAAAATGGCCAAAATCGCCTGTTTCTCCTTCCTTGGGCCATAAAATCCTACCAGGGCCTCGCATTCCTCCCCCGTAACCCCAGATGGCGCCAGAATCTGTGGTCTAACACCCACAAAAAATGGTCGAAATCGCCTGTTTCTCCTTTCTTGGGCGATAAAATCCTACTAGGGCCCTGCCAACGCTGCCGGACCACATAGGATGCTTGTCGGGCTCGTCCACGACCCACCTGTACGATTTTTCAAGATTCTTCGCCCAGAATCCTAGATGGCTCCAGAATCCGTGGGCTAACACCCACGGAAAATGGCCGAAATCGCCTGTTTCTCCTTCCTTGGGCCATAAACTCCTACACAGGGCCTCGCCAATACCGTCGGACTACCTGGGCCGCTTGCTGGGCTCGTCCCCGACCCCCCGTATGATTTTTTCGGATTCTTCGCCGAAACCCCAGATGCGCCAGAAATAAAATCCTACTAGGGCCCCGCCAATGCCGCCGAACCACCTGGACTGCTTGTCGAGCTCATCCCCGACCCACCCGTATGATTTTTTCAGATTTTTCACTCGAAACCCCAGATGGCGCTAGAATCTGTGGGCTAAAATCCACGAAAAATGGCCGAAATTGCCTGTTTCTCCTTCCAAGGGCCATAAAATCCTACCAGGGCCCCGCCAATGCCGCCGAACCACCTGGGCCGCTTGTTGGGCTCGTGCCCCCTTCCAAGGGCCATAAAATCCTACCAGGGCCCCGCCAATGCCGCCGAACCACCTGGGCCGCTTGTTGGGCTCGCTCCCGACCCACCCGTATGATTTTTCAAGATTCTTCACCCGGAACCCCAGATCGCGCCAGAATTCGTGGGTTAACACCCACGGAAAATTGCCGAAATTGCCTGTTTCTCCTTCCTTGGGTCATAAAATCCTTCCAGGGCCTCGCCAATGTTGCTGGACCACCTGGCCCGCTTTCCAGGCTCGTTCCCGATCCATCTGTATGATTTTTTGTGATTCTTTCCTCGGAACCCTAGATGGCGCCAGAATCCGTGGGCTAACACCCACGGAAAATGGTCGAAATCGCCTGTTTCTCCTTCCTTGGGCCATAAAATCCTACCAAGGCCCCGCCAACACCGTCTGACCACCAACCTCAGATGGCGCCAGAATCCGTGGGCTAACACCCATGGAAAATGGCCGAAATCGCCTGTTTCTCCTTCCTTGGGCCATAAAATCCTACCAGGGGCCCGCCAACACCGCCGGACCACCTGGGCCGCTTGCCGGGCTCGTGCCCGACCCACCCGTATGATTTTTTGGGATTCTTCGCCTGGAACCCCAGATGGCGCCAGAATCCGTGGGCTAACACCCACGGAAAATGGCCGAAATCGCCTATTTCTCCTTCCTTGGGCCATAAAATCCTACCAGGGCCACGCTAACGCCACCGAATTACCTGGGACACTTGCCGGGCTTGTGTCCGACCCACCCGTATGATATTTTGAGATTCTTCATCTGAAACCCCATATGGCGCCAGAATCCGGGGGCTAACACCCACGAGTCCCCGATCAACTCATATGATTTATTTGGATTCTTTTCCTGAAACCCCAGTTGGGGCCAGAATTCGAGGGCTAATACCGACGAAAAATGGACTAAATTGTCTGTTTCTCCTTACTTGGGCCATAAAATCCTACCAGGGCCCCGCCAACGCTGCCGGACCACCTGGGCTGCTTGCTAAGCTCGTCCTCGACCCACCTGTTGAGTTTTCATGATTCTTCGCCTGGAACCCCATATGGCGCCTGAATTCAGTAAATGGCTGAAATCGCCTGTTTCTCCTTCCTTGGGCCATAAAATCCTACCAGGGCCCCGCCAATGCCGCCGAACCACCTTGGCCGCTCTTGGGCTTTTTTCTGACCCACCAGTATGATTTTTTGGGATTCTTTACTCGGAACACCAGATGGCGCCAGAAACTGTGTGTTAACACCCACGAAAAATGGCCGAAATCGCCTGTTTCTCGTTCCTTGGGCCATAAAATCGCCATAAAATCCTACCAAGTCCCCTTCAATGCCGTCGGACCACTTAGGCCCCTTGTCAGGCTCGTTCCCAACCCACCCGTATGAAAATGGCCGAAGTCGCCTATTTCTCCTTCCTTGGGCAATAAAATCCTACCAGGGCCCCGCCAATGCCGCCGGACCACCTGGGCCGCTTGCCAGGGTCGTTCCCAACTCACCCATATGATTTTTTATGATTCTTTTTTGGAACCTCAGATGGCGCCAGAATCCGTGAGTTAACACCTACGAAAAATGGCCGAAATCGCCTATTGCTCCTTCGTTGGACCATTATATCTTACCAGGGCCCCCCCAACACTGCCGGACCACTTGGGTCGCTTTTTGGGCTCATCCCTGACCCACCTGTATGATTTTTTGAGAAACTTCGCTCGGAACCCTAGATGGCACCAGAATATGTGGGCTAACACCTACGAAAAATGGCTGAAATAACGTGTTTCTCCTTCCTTGGGCCATAAAATCCGACCAGGGCCTCGCCAACGCCGCCGGACCACCTGGGCCGCTTGCTGCGCTCGTCCCCGACCCACCCGTATGACTTTTTGGAATTCTTCACTGGGAATCCCAAATGGCGCCAGAATCCGTGGGCTAACACCCACGTAAAATGATCGAAATCGCCTGTTTCTCCTTTCTTGGGCCATAAAATCCTACCAGGGCCTCGCCAACGCCGTCGTACCACATGGGCCGCTTGTTGGGCTCGTGCCCAACACACCCGTATAATTTTTCGAGATTCTTCGCCCGGAACCCAAGATGGCGCCAGAATCCGTGGGCTAACACCCATGAAAAATGGTCAAAATCGCATGTTTCTCCTTCCTTAGGCCATAAAATCCTACCAGGCCCCGCCAATGCGGCCGGACCAATTGGGCCACTTTCCGGGCTCATCTCTGACCCACCCGTATGATTTTTCAGGATTCTTCGCCTGGAACCCCAGATGACGCCAGAATCCAGCCGCCGGACCACCTGGGCCTCTTGCCGGGCTCGTCCTTAACCCACCCATATGATTTTTTGGGGTTCTTCGCCCGGAGCCCCAGATGGCGCCAAAATCCGTAGGATAACACCCACAAAAAATTACCGAAATCGCCTGTTTCTCCTTTCTTGGGCCATAAATTCCTACCAGGGCCCCGCCAATGCCACCGGACCATCTGGGTCGCTTGCCGGGCTCATCCCCAACCCACCTGTATGATTTTTCGGGGCCAACCCACCCGTATGATTTTTCGAGATTCTTCAATTGGAACCCAAGATGGCGCTAGAATCCATGGGCAAACACCCACGGAAAATGGCCAAAATCGCCTGTTTCTCCTTTCTTGGGCGATAAAATCCTACTAGGGCCCTGCCAATGCTGCAGGACCACATAGGATGCTGGTCGGGCTCGTCCACGACCCAACTGTGTGATTTTTCAGGATTCTTCGCCCGGTATCCTAGATGGCTCCAGAATCCGTGGGCTAACACCTAGGGAAAATGGCCGAAATCGCTTGTTTTTCGTTCCTTGGGCCATAAAATCCTACCAGGGCCCCGCCAACGCCGCCGGACCACCTGGGCCGCTTGCCGAGCTCGTCCCCGACCCACCCGTATGATTTTTTGGGATTCTTCGCTCGGAACCCCAGATGGCGCCAGAATCCGTGGGCTAACACCCACGAAAAATGGTCGAAATCGCCTGTTTCTCCTTCCTTGGGCCATAAAATCCTACCAGGGCCCCGCCAATGCCGCCGGACCACCTGGGCCGCTTGTCGAGCTCATGCCCGACCCACCCGTATGATTTTTCAAGATTTTTCGCCCGGAACCCCAGATGGCGCCAGAATTTGTGGGCTAACACCCACGAAAAATGGCCGAAATCGCCTGTTTCTCCTTCCTTGGGCCATAAAATCCTACCAGGGCCCCGCCAACGCCGCCGAACCACCTGGGCCGCTTGCCTGGCTCGTGCCCGACCCACCCATATGGTTTTTCAAGATTCTTCACTCGAAACCCCAGATGGCGCCAGAATCCGTGGGCTAACACCCACGGAAAATGGCCGAAATCGCTTGTTTCTCCTTCCTTGGGCCATGAAATCCTACCAGGACATCGCCAATATCGCTGAACCACCTGGCCTGCTTTTCGGGCTCGTTCTCGATCTACCTGTATGATTTTTTGGGATTCTTCGCCCGGAATATCCTACCAAGGCCTCGCCAACACCGTCTGACCACTTGGGCCACTTGCCAGGCTCGTGCCCGACCTACTAATATGATTTTTCGAGATTCTTCGCCTGGAACCCCAGATGGCGCAAGAATCTGTGGGCTAACACCCACGGAAAATGGCCGAAATCGCTTGTTTCTCCTTCCTTGGGCCATAAATTCCTACCAGGGCCACGCTAACGCCACCGAATTACCTATGCCGCTTGCTGGGCTTGTGTCTGACCCACACGTATGATATTTTGAGATTCTACGCCTGAAACCCCATATGGCGCCAGAATCCGGGGGCTAACACCCACGGAAATAGTTGAAATCGCCTATTTCTCCTTCCTTGGGCCATAAAATCCTACCAGGGCCCCGCCAACGCCGCTGGCGGAAATAGTTGAAATCGCCTATTTCTCCGTCCTTGGGCCATAAAATCCTACCAGGGCCCCGCCAACGCCGCTGGACCACCTGGGCTGCTTGCTGAGCTCGTCCTCGACCCACCTGTTGAGTTTTCATGATTTTTCGCCCCGAACCCCATATGGCGCCTGAATTCAGAAAATGACTGAAGGCGCCTGTTTCTCATTCCTTGGGCCATAAAATCCTACCAGGGCCCCGCCAATGCCGCCGAACCACCTTGGCCGCTCTTGGGCTTTTTTCTGACCCACCCGTATGATTTTTTGAGATTCTTTGCCTGGAACACCAGATGGCGCCAGAATCTGTGGGTTAACACCCACGAGAAATGGCCGAAATCGCCTGTTTCTCGTTCCTTGGGCCATAAAATCCTACCAAGTCCCCTTCAATGCCGCCGGACCACTTAGGCCCCTTGCCAGGATCGTTCCCAACCCACCCGTATGGAACACCCATGAAAAATGGTCGAAATCGCCTGTTTCTCCTTCCTTGGGCCAAACAATCCTACCAGGGCCCCTCCAACGCCACCGGATCACCTGGGCCACTTGCCGAACTTGTGCCCGACCCACCCATATGATTTTTTCAGGATTCTTCACCCGGAACCCCAGATGGCGCTAGAATCCGTGGGCTAACACACACGAAAAATGGCCGAAGTCGCCTATTTCTA
>DF359227.1:27937-87543 GCA_000787875.1 Solanum virginianum | reverse complement strand
CATATAGCCTCGGCAGATTTGAAAGAGTTAAAGGTACAATTGAAAGATTTATTGGAGAAGGGATTTATTAAACCTAGCCAACCACTTTGGGGTGCTCCGTTGTTGTTTGTCTAAAAGAAGAATGGGTTACATAGAATCTGTACTGACTACCGGCAACTTAATAAGGTCACCAACAAGAATAGGTATCCTCTTCCAAGAATTAATGACTTATTTAACCTACTGCAAGGGGCTAGCTTCTTCTCTAAGATTGATTTTCGATCTGGGTATAATCAAGTAAGGGTAAGGGAATGTGATATTCCTAAGATGGCTTTCCAAACTAGATATAGGCATTATGAGTTTGTTGTGATGTCGTTTAGGTTGACAAATGCACTGGCCATCCTCATGGACCTAATTAATAAGGTCTTCAAACCTTACCTTGATTCCTTTGTTGTGGTCTTAATTGATGATATATTGATCTATTCACATAGTAGAGAAGAGCATAAGGGTCAGTTGAGGATTGTGTTGCAAAGATTGAGGGAGGAGAAATTATATGCCAAATATGACAAGTGTGAATTTTGGTTGAAGGAGGTTGCATTCTTGAGTCATGTGGTGTCGGGGGATGGTATGAAAGTGGATCTTAAGAAAAATGATGTGATTAGAAATTGGCCTAGACCATTGACCCTGTCGGATATTAGGAGCTTCATGTGCCTAGCGGGTTATGATAGAAGGTTTGTGAATAATTTCTCCTCCATTGCTTCCCCTATAAAAAATTGACTCAAGAAAAGGTTAAGTTTTTGTGGATCGATGAATATGAGAGGAGCTTTCAAACACTGAAAGACAAGCTTATGTCCACTCCTATATTATCGATACCAGATGGGCTTGAGGGATTAGTGGTGTATTGTGATGCTTCCCGTGTTGGTTTGGGTTGTGTGTTGATGTAAAATGGTAAGGTCATAGCTTATTCTTCTAGACAACTCAAGGTACATGAAAGGAACTACCCTACCCATGATCTAGAGCTAGCTGTCGTTGTGTTTGCATTAAAATTTTGGCATCACTACTAGTATGGGGTATATGTGGATATGTTCACTGCTCATAACAGTCTCCAATATGTATTCACTCAAAAGGATCTCAACTAGAGGTAGTAAAGATGGTTAGAACTTCTTAAAGACTATGAGATGAATGTACATTATCATCTGGGTTATGCAAATATGGTGGCGGATGCTTTGAGTAGAGTGACTATGGGTAGCCTAGCTCGTGTTGACAGTGGTGATAGAAAGATGGCTAGGGAGGTGCATCAATTGGTTAGATTGGAGTTTAGGTTGGAAGAAGAAGGTGAAGATGGTGTGGTTGTTGTTGATGGGTCTAAGTCTTCATTGGTTGATGAGGTAATAGCAAAAAAAGATCTTGACACCTCCTTATTTGAATTGAAGGCTTTGGTGAAAGAAGGCAAAGTAGAGGTTTTCTCCCAAGGGGGAGATGAGGCCCTTAGGTACTAAGGTAGGTTGTGTGTGCCTTGTGTTGATGGTTTGAGGGAGAAGATTTATGATGAGGCCCATAATTCTTCTTATTCTATCCATCTCGGTTCCACCAAAATGTATAGAGACTTAAGAGATGTGTATTGCTGGGGAGGCATGAATAAGGATATTGCAAAATTCGTTTCCAGTTGACATAGTTGTTAACAAGTCAAAGCCGAACATGAAAGACCGAGTGGCATAATCCAAGACATAGATATTCCCACTTGGAAGTAGAAGGTGATTAATATGAATTTTGTGGTTGGGTTGCCCAAGACTAGAAAAGGTTTTGATTCTATTTGGGTGATGGTTAATAGAATGATAAAATTGGCTCACTTTCTATCGGTTAAGACCACATATGGGGCTAAAGAGTATTCAAGGTTGTATATCTATAAGTTAGTGAGGTTACATGGGGTTCCTTTGTCCATCATATCAGATTGTCGTTCATAATTCACTTCACACTTTTGGAGGTCTTTTCAAAGGGGCCTTGGTATAAAAGTTCACCTTAGTACGACCTTCCATCCTCAAACTGATGGCCAAGCTGAAAGAACCATTCAAACCCTTGAACATATGCTAAGGGCTTGTGTATTAGAGTTGAGGGGTAGTTGGGATGACCATCTTCCTTTGATTAAGTTTGCCTACAACAATAACTATCACTCTTGCATCGGTATGGCTCCTTTTGAGGCTCTTTATAGGAGATGTTATAGATCATCGATTGAGTGGTTTGAGGTTGAAGATGTGGCTTTAGTGGGACCAAATCTGTTTATGAAGGCACATGAGTAGGTTAGGATGATTAGGGAAAGGATGAAGATAGCCCAAAGTCGGCAAAAATCCTATGCCGATGTGAGGAGAAGAGACTATAAATTCAAAGTGGGTGATTGGGTTTATTTGAAAGTTTCTCCAATGAAAGTTGTGGTCCGTGTTATGACTGTTGTTGAGGATAACTTGACCTATGAGGAGGTTCCTGTTTACATTTATTATAGGAAAGTAAAGAGATTGAGGAACAAGGAGGTGGCATCCGTTAAGGTCCTTTGGAGAAACCAACAAATTGAAAATGCTACTTGGGAGGCTGAAGCGGACATGCAAAAGCAGTATCCTTATTTTTTCTACCCCACTCAAGCCTAGGGTACTAATTCTAAGTCCCATATGTGATTTTAAGTCTTATGTTTCAGCCCCTATGTCATTCACATGCATTCATATTTAAGTTGGCAAGTTATGATGATTTTACACGTATGTAGAGATTTTGAAAAGGGTATTTTAAATGTGATGTTACATTCTTATTGGGGCTGACTTTTTTTATGATCACTCTTGTCTTGTACATCACTATTACATTCAGGGACGAATCTTCCCAAGGGGGAGATATTGAAATGACCCCAAAAAGTGCCCGAAAATGTGTCTCAGAATGCCCAGAATATTAAGTTCCATATATCTCAGAATTTGTTTGCTATTACAAAAATTTGACTTCATATACTTGTTTCGGGGGTAACTATTAGGGGGTGAAGGGTCTAACCCCGATTTAATTCTTTAGCTCTGCAGGAGCCTTTGAAACGACCCCCAAAAAAAGTGCTAGAAAACGTGCCTCAAAATGCCTAGAATTTTAAATTCCATATATCTCAAAATTTGTTTACTATTTCAAAAATCCAACTTCATATTCTTGTTTAGGGGTTCAAAATTAGGTGAAAAAGGGTTTAACCCCGATTTAAGAGCGAAAGATTAGCAATTATAATTTTTCAAGGTGCGAATTCCAAAGAGGAATCCGTGACCCCTTCACGACGTGCCTCAGTGTAAAATGGTGCTTGTTTTTTTTAGTTCGGTCCACGACTTCTAAGTCTTGGGTCTATGTGTTCACAAACAAGTTTTTACCTATACTTAGCCAAACCCTCATCCCAAGCTAAGGTTTTTCTTCAAGGTTCTTCTTCAAGTTTTAAGTCTCCATCTCCAATATTCACCAAATTCATCTCCAACCTAAGGTATGTGGGTTTCTTTCATGGGTTCCTTTCACCCATGATATCTAAGCCTCCTTTTAGTAAAATTGCATGATTTAAAGTTGATTTACAAATGGATCTTGCTTATTATGAAATTCACTGCACACTATGTTAAAGCTATGTAATGTTGTGACTGTTTGCTATGTTTTGAGCTATAAATCTTGGATCTATTTTAAGGTTTGATGAGGGGTTTTGATGTATATTTCATGAGGGTGTTGCAAGGTTTTTATTGATGGTTGTACAATGGATTTACTTGCATGATTTCATCTCTATATTTCATAGTTTTATACTAGCATTAACACCCTCTAAGTGTTTGATAAGATGTCCGAATGTGGTTTCTTGAGGAGTTGAAGGTCCAAAGCATGAGATATGATATAAATGACTATATGATGATGAAATGAACTTATGTATATGATATACTATAAATAGGGTGTAGTATTCAAGGTTGTATATCTATAAGTTAGTGAGGTTACATGGGGTTCCTTTGTCCATCATATCAGATTGTCGTTCAAGAGCTTACATAACCGAGGTTGGTGTTTGTACTCATCAACTATGTGAGGGGTTTGTACTTTGCCACCGTGGTGATAAGGTGTGATTACCATCAACCATGTAAGGGGTTTGTACCACACTGCCAGGGTGATGGGTGAAATCATCATTAACCACCACAGGTTTGTACCTTGATTATCTAGCTTGGTCTCTTATAAACATATAATATCCTATATGAGCAGGAGATACTTAAATATGTTTTACTTATGCATTGGTCATACATGTCATATCGTTATATTATGCCTATTTCCTATTATTACACATTTTGACTATGATGTCAATTCTTGTTGTATTGTATCCTACATACTTAGTACATTCAAACATACTAACACATACTCTTGCCTACATGATATCACCATATAGGAATTGGTACCCAAGTTGATCATCCTCCTCTATGTGGCTTGTTCGATACTACTCAAGCTAGTTAGTGAGTCCTCCATTTTGGGGACCTTAGTCTATGTTGCTCTTATAATGTATTGAGACGTTCTTCTTTATTATCTATTCTGACTATGAGGGTGAGCCTGGTTGCTTTGTATTGGTCCGTAGTCTTATCTATGTATTGGAGGTGTTAGTTGGACATGTTATGTATCTATGATATGAGCTTGACTCTTGTCTCTTCATTGTGATATTATGGAAGTTTTCCCTTAGTCCCATTGCCCCCTATTCTTACTCTTTTATGTTGTTTATATGCTTCCGTGACCAATGATGTGCAATGACAAGTTAAGAGGCTTGTTTGGTGTTCCTTTGGATTCTCCATTCGTCGTGTCATGTCTAGGCCCTAAGCTTGGGTTGTGACACTTTTGGACTGGAGTGCATAGTTTCCTGCTTACTGGAATTCTCTAAGAGGTGGGGTATGAGATGTAAAGTGTTCTACTGCTCCTACACCCAGTTGTAGAGCCTCAACTGGATGCTCTTCTTAGCCAAACTAGCTGACTTAGTCATGTACCTACATATTCTTCATCAAATACACTGTTACCCTATATGCAACCAGAACAATCCCCTAAATTGCACTCAAAATACGAGAAAATAAGCTACCTATGAATCCAAAAACTAAAAATAAACCTATAACTATGTTATTACATAAAAAATCTTGGGTTGCCTCCAAAATAGGCCCCTGATTTATTGTCGCGCCATGACTTGGACAAATTGGTTACTCAGACTTTACCAATTTCCTAGACTTCACTCTTCAACTCATCAGATGCTATATGGATAGATAGATATTGAAGATAACTTCTTTCTCATTAAACCTGAACCTGAGTTTACTAGCTTCCATATCCACTAGGGCTCATACAGTGGCTAGGAATGGTCTTCCAAGGATTATTGGGAAGTTGAAGTCAACTTCGCAATTAAGGATTACAAAGTTTGTAGGGAATGTGAACTTCTCAACTTTTACTAGCACATCATATAGTATTCCCACAAGTTTCTTCACTGTGTGATCCACCATTTGTAACTGTATACTAGTTGGAGTAGGGGGTTCTAATCCAAGGTTCTTGTAGACTGCAAGGGGCATCAGATTTATGCTAGCACTTAGATAATATAGTGCCCTTGTGAACTCCATATCTCCAATAGTGCAGGGTAAGGTGAAAGCATCCAGATCTTCTCTCTTCTAAGCTAAGCATCATGTAGAAATTGCACTCTAATGTTGAAGTTCTTGACTTACAGTGCACTTTTTGGTAACCAAGTCCTTCATGTGCTTTGCATACTCTGTCAACTTCTCCAATGCCTCGATAAGAGGGATGTTCATTGAGAGATGCTTTAGCATAGAGCGAAAGTGCTTGAATTTGCCTTCCTCCTCCCTTTTTTTGATTCTCTAGAGGAAGGGAGGAGGTGGCCTAGGAATGGACTTTAAACTCTATGGTGCATCAATAGCTTTACTCACCTTATACTTGCAATGATCATCTCCTTCATCTGTATCCTTAGCTGTAACCATCTCCCCACAAATATCTTCCTCATCAATCGGCATGGGAGGATCAATGGTTTTCTTGCCACCACCAGTAGTAACTGGTATATACTGCCCCTTATTTTTAGGATTTTGCACTATATTGCTAGGCAATGTACCCGTCTGACATTGATTAAGCTGAGTCAACACTTGAAAAACTATTATTCTAGGTGTTTGATAACCATAGTGTGAGACTTTATTTTCTGATTAGTACTTGAACTATCCAATTTCATGCCCCTTAGAGTTTTATCCTGTGTCTCAACCTTCTTCAATAGGTGATTAAATATCTCCTCAATTTTGGAATTGCTTGCACCTGTATTGCGGTTGTGTGGTGGCACATAATGGCCATTTTTGAAGCCTTCTCTACAACCCCAGTTTGCATCTGGACCCCTGTTCCTATCATAATAATCTCAGATTATCCCTGTAAGCTCTATCTCAACCAAAGTTCTGACCTTGGTTTCCTTGACCTTGGCGCCAATAGTCATTATTGGACCCTTGAGCATTGGTCTGAAAACCCCCGATCTGATCCGTGAAAAGACATACGTCCTCATCATAGTAAGGCTACTCCTACATAGGTGCATGTGGAGGTTGATGAACCACTACATTTACTCTCTCTTAGCTATGCTTCATCATCACCTCCATATATGTGCAAATCTGAGCAAGCTGCTGCATGATCTCTTTATTAATTCTGGCTTTCTCTGGACCCATACTGATGTGCTGTCAAAATACAGCACAATTGATGCCTAAAACTTGAGATTTTATGTGTTCTCAATATAAATTTTATGGGTTTTACATGTTTTTGTGTTTGTTTTTATTGGAAATACATGTTAGCTCAATTTTAGGAAAAGTTGCAAATTTTTGTTGATTTCAAGACCTATGGGACTCTCTACAATTCGTAGCTCAGTCTACGACCCGTAGAGGTGGTCTAGTAGGAACTTGCAATGTTCAAAAGCAATTTCTATGAATTTGAAGTTTAGCTTTACGAGACTTAGGTACGAGTTGTAGTCCCTTCTATGGATCGTAAAGAGAGGCCTCATAGAAAGTTACAATATTGATCAAGATTTAAAAAAGAAATGCAAGTGTGGACTATGAGAAGGCAGTACGAGTTATAGATCAGACTACGACTCTAGAGTTGAATCATAGTAGTAAAGTCTAAAATGTAAGATACTAACCACAAAAGCCCAATTACGGCTCGTAGGGACACCACAAATCGTAACTATGAGTTGTAACAGACATCAACAAGATTTTTTAATTAATTTAGGGACTCATTTGTAAATATTATAAATAGCATATTTTTGGTTTTCAACAAAAGTTTACACCGATTTTGAGAGAGTACACACAGAGAGACTTAGGGAGTACCAAAAGTGTAGAGTAGTTTTTAGGGTTTTATCTTTGGAGACTCAATTTTATAAATTAGATTCAATTGTGGATTCACTTCATCTTTCAAGCTTGTGATTCTAAATACAAAGTGGGTTTTATTTCTCTTCATTCTCGTTGGGTAAGTGATTAACTATGTCTTCTATATTCATTGTTTAATTGTTTGCCCAACTATGAGTAGCTAAACTCACAACTTGAGGTTGTGGGAACCATGAAAATCAAACTTAAAAAATCTAGATTATTTTCACTTCTTGAGTTGGGTATTTTCAGGTAGGAGCCATTTTCCTTCATTTTGCATGTTGTTTAATTGTGGCCAATATTAAACTCTGCCTAGTGTCATGATACTAATCTAGGTAGTGATGAATAGGAAAGGGAAATGGTTAATAGAATTTGATGATATGTTCTCATCTAATCAATCGAACCCGGCTAAGAGAGGTTGATTGGGATAATGGGTAATGGTTAGTTTGGCACACTATAGAGGTCAGCCAAGTCTCATAGTGAAATTCAACCTTTATCTTTAGAAGAGGACCGGAAGAACCAAAATTACCATCCTGCATGCAATGTCCTAATTAAGATTTTTTTATCCAGGGTGTTTAAATTAGTGAATCGTGGGCAAACAATTACCCAAGTTGCCCTCTAATTTGTTTGTCTCTCCTTTTTATTAGTTTACTTTAATTTTCAATCAATCATTGCAAAACCCCCCTTTTTGAGAATCAAGTTGTTTATGTTGGAATTGATTATTTGTGAATCAAAGTACTTTAGTACCATATTCCCTGTGGGATTTGACCCTAACCTTGGTTAGGTTTTTACTATTGACGATCGCTTTGACCTTGAAATAGAGGCGTATCTTGCGCGTTCATCAAGAAAAATAGTGCTTTTTTCAGGGATTATGAGGATGCTTTCATTTGGTTTCACTAGTAGTTTAATTCAAGTATTAGTTCCTTAGTTCTCTTGTATTTTACTTTTTTTTTTTGTTTTTGTTGGTTTAGTCATTTGCAGGGTATATCAGGTATGTGTGTCCAATACACAGAGTCAAGGCATCCCCCTAGCTCCAATTAATATTGAAATCCAATGCGTAGCAAGAAGAATGACTCAATCGAATGTAAATGTCACGATGAATGAAGCTATAAATCAAAATGATGATATTGAGGAGAGAGATGACAATCTACCACCAAGGGAGAATAGGCCACAACTCAGGGATTTCAATGATAATGCCTATGGATGAAACCAATATCGACTAAATCCCATAGCCAAGGACATTACCAGAGCTATAATCACCATTACCGACCAACACTAAGTTCACAGTGTCAAGTGGATTACTCTAGATGTTTCAGAATCATGGTTTATTCGTGAGTCTACCTTCTGAGGATCACCATAGCCATCTATACAATATGGTTTTTGTGTGCAAAAGTGTAATGCGTATGTATAATCTTTTAATGGACACTATTGGGTTGCATATGTTCACTTTAACTCTTACTGGTAATTCAACAGTTTGGCTATCAGAACTCCCCCAAAGCTCAATAACCAATTGGGCAGAATTGCAAAGTACCTTTTTGGAAAGATACTTTCCAAGGTCAAAGATGCTCAAATTGAAGGATTAGATTAACAATTTTGAGCAATTGTCAGGTGATTACATTAGCATAATGTGGAAGAGGTTTACTTAGTGCTTGGGAAGTGTTCCAGACCATAAGATCGTGGATGACGCCTTAGTGAAGATTTTTTATTGGGCTCTTGATAAGAATAGTCAAGCTTGTATCGATATCATCATAGGAGGCATGTTCTTAGATCAACCGTTCATAAGAATTGCAGAGAGAATGGAACAAGTGTCAAGACTAACAAAGTATGGGGGCAAAGGGAGAGAGCTTCTATAAAAAGCTTATCTATGGTGAATGTTAGTTTGGAGAAAGCTAGAAACAACAAGGAGATAATGCAACAAGTAGCTCAACTTTGCACGAGTATGGAGTTGGTGGTTAAGCAAAATCATGAAAGAGTACATGCGGTAGTCTACCATCCTCCTAGAGCGCCTATGTATAAGGAGCACTATTATGATGAAGATTCTTTCTTTATTAACAGCCAAGGGTGGGTCTTTAGAACTATGCCCAAGGGTCCAATTCAGACTATTGCCGTTAAGGTTTTGAAAACCAAGGTCAGAACTATATTCGAGAGGGTACCTACAGAGATAACCATGGGGGTTATATTAAGAGAGATAGGGTGCCAGAAGTTGAGTGAGGAAGAAGTGATGGTTAAGGAATGGTCCTTTTGTGCCACCACACAATCGTTATGCAGGGGCTAGCAATTTAACGATTGAAGAGATGTTTGATCAATTGTTAAAAAAGGCCAAGACCTAAGATAAGACTTTAAAAGGAATGAAATTGGATATCTCTACCACATATCAAAAGACGAAGTCTCATTCGGTGGCCATCAAGCAACTCGAACAATAATTTGGCCAAGTTTTACTCAATTGAATCAATGACAAAAAGGTACAATGCCAAGTAATATGGTTCAAAACCTGAAGACTGAGGGGAATTATATTCATTACAACTAGGGGAGATAAGAGCACCATTGACCCATCTATGCTGGTTGAAGTTGAAAATGTCCATGAGAAGGAAACTATGAAAAAAGGTGTTGTTGAGAGAGAAGATTGTGTGAAAATGGGGTAGGTGAAGTGGTTGATGAGTTTAGGAAGTACAAAACTGTACTAAGACCTCCTCCCTATTTCCCTTAAGGTATCAAGAAGAGGCAGAAGGAAAGCAAGCTAAGCACTTCCTAGAAATGCTCAAGCAATTATTGATAAACATCCCTTTGGTTGAAGCTTTAGAGAAGATATCAGGTTATGCAAGGTACATGAAAGACTTGGTTACGAAGAAGTGGACTATGAGTTTCTCCAAAGATCTCCAGCACTATAGTGCCATCACTACCAAGTCATTGGCTAAAAAGCATGAAGATCAAGGCACTTCCACTATACCATACAATATTGGAGAGACGGACTTTTCAATGGGCACTTTGTGATTTGGGTGCTAGCATCAACTTAATGCCACTAGCAATCCTGAAGAAACTCGGCTTAGGAGTTCTTACTCCTACAAAGATTTAGTTATTGATGGCTGACAGAATAGTCAAGAAACCTATGGGAGTACTATATGATGTTTTTGTAAAGATAGAAAAATTTATATTTTCTATAGATTTTGTTATACTTGACTGTGATGTTGATTTTGTAGTTCCCATTATTTTGAGGAGGCCTTTCTTAGCTACTGGTCGCACTCTTGTTGACAGGGAGAAGGGCTACTAACTTTTAAATTTGGTAATGATAAGGTCAAGTTCAATGTTTG
Organism: Solanum virginianum; assembly: GCA_000787875.1. NCBI lineage: Eukaryota > Viridiplantae > Streptophyta > Magnoliopsida > Solanales > Solanaceae > Solanum > Solanum virginianum. The sequence continues at coordinate 76,880 of DF359227.1, read as the reverse complement.
TCAACAAGAAGGTCTGTGACCTAAGGGTAGTGTCATTTATAAAGACTATTGATGATGACGAGTCAGAGGTACCACTTGAGCTATGATTGGGTGTTGACACATAGGAGGCAATTTTGATGAACTTTGATATTGATGGTATTCCAGATTATGAGGAGACAATAAATGCTCTATGGGTGTCATTCAGTCCTAGATGCCAAACGAAGTTGGAGCTAGATTTGTAGGATCGAAAAATGCCACCCAAAAATCTTTCTATAGAAGTACCACCAGTGTTAGAATTGAAAGCACTTCCATCACACCTAAAAAATGCATTCTTGGGAGAAAACAATACTTTACCGGTCATCATAGTTGTGGATTTAAATGATGAACAAGCAGATACCCTTATAATAGTGCTCAAACAATTTAAAAGGGTTGTTGGATGGACTATCAAAAATATAATTAGTATTCCTCAGGGGATATATACTCATAAAATTCAGTTAGTAAAGGACTACAAGCAAAATATTGAGCATCAGAGGCATCTGAATCCTCCTATATAAGAGGTGGGTCGCAAAGAAATCATCAAGTGGTTAGAAATAGGAGTAATCTACCTAATTGCCGACAGTGAATTTGTGAGCCTGGTACAGTGTGTTCCAAAAAGGGGGTATCGCAGTAGTGCCTAATTCTAAAAATGAATTGATTCCTATGAGGCCAGCCTACGGATAGAGGGTGTGTATGGACTATAGAATGCTCAATGCCTCAACAGAAAAGAATTACATTACTTACCATTTATGGGCCAGATGCTCGACAACCTTGCAAAGAAATGATAACACTATTTCTTTGATGGGTATTCTTGTTACAATCATTATTATTGCCCTAGAAGATCAGGAGAAAACAACTTCTACATATCCCTATGGCACCTTCACAATTAGGAGGATGACATTAGGGTTGTGCCATCCTCCAACAACAATCCAAAGGTGCATGATGTCCATTTTATCAGATATGGTGGAGAGAACTATTGAGGTCTTCATGGATGATTTCAGCATATTTAGACACTTATTTGAGGATTTCTTGGCACATTTGCATGATATGTTACAAATATGTGTAGAAATTCATTTGGTGCTAAACAGGGATAAATGTTATTTCATGGTTAAAAAAGGTATTGTACTGAGCCATAGAATATTTGGTAAAGGTATTGAGGTCGATAGGGCTAAGGTTGAAGTGATTGAGAAGCTTCCACCACCCATCTCAGTCAAGGGTGTTAGGTGTTTCCTGGGGCATACAACATTCTATAGAAGGTTCATAAAAGACTTCTCTAAAATTTCACACCAATTATGAATATTGTTGGAGAAAGATTCCATATTTGTGTTTGATGGTAAATGCATGCAAACCTTTTAGTTGTAAAAGAGATTGATCTCAGCACCGATTATTGTAGCTCTTGATTAGTCCAAGCCGTTTAAAATAATGTGTGATGCAAGTGGGGTTGCTCTAGGTGTGGTATTGGGAAATGGAAGGAGAAAGTCTTACATCCTGAATAATATCCCAGCAAAGCTTTTAACATAGCTTAAAAGAACTACACTGTCATAGAACAAGAGTTGCTTGCATTGGTCTATGCATTTGAACAGTTCCGGTAATATTTGTTGGGAGCCAAAGTGGTAGTACACATATACCACTAAGTACTGAACTATTTAATAGCCAAAAAGGATTTAAAGCCAAGGTTGATAAGGTGGGCACTTCATTTGCAAGAGTTAAACTCTGATGTTATTGATAGAGAAGGGTCAGAAAATTAAGTTGCAGATCATCTATCTAGATAAGAAGATGGGGAAATGATGTAATTTTATGATAGTCTGGAGATAAATGACTTTTTTTCCTGATGAAAGAGTGTTTGAAACAACACATGACCTAATACCTTGGTTTGCAGATTATGCAAATTATCTATTGAGTGATGTTGCAGACCCTGACTTAAACATGCATCAAAGACAGAAATTTATGCATGATGTGAGGAAGTTCTTTTGGGATGACCTATGTTTTTTCTGTATGTTTGCTGATGGGATTATTTTTCACTGTGTCCTTGAGGTGGAAATGATGAGCATACTTGAAACATGCCACTCATCACTGGTGACTAGGCATCATAGTGTGATTGGAATAGCCTACAAAGTTTTCCAATATGGGTATTATTGACCAACAATCCCAACAAGAAGGTCTGTGACCTAAGGGTAGTGTCATTTATAAAGACTATTGATGATGACGAGTCAGAGGTACCACAAGATACTCATGACTATGCCAAATCTTGTGATAGGTGGCAAAGATAAGGGGGAGTCACACGCAAACATGAGCTCCCCCAAAATCCTATTTTGGTGATTGAGTTTTTTGATGTGTGGGAATAGATTTCATGGGCCATTTTATTAGCTCACATGGGAATAAGTATATCTTGGTTGCTATGGATTATGTATCCAAGTGGGTGGATGTTATGGCTCTACCTAACAATGAAAGTAAAAGTATGACAGCATTCCTCAGAAGGAACATCTTCTCTAGATTTAGGTGTCACGCCCAAAGGCCCATTAAGGCGGACTGGCACCCATTGCCGATAAGGCTCGGGAGAACCAACCTATATTTATGCACCTTCTATACATATTATAAGGGATTTCTACATTCAACATGCCTTTAAGAAAGTAAACAGTAATAACAAGCCAACAAGGAAATGCATATGACCAGGCCGTTGGGGCCACGTTATCTAAAGTACAAGACATGACCACACTTTAATTTACATAGTCTACAAAGCCTCTGGATAAGGAAAAGTATCTGATAAGAGTCGGGACAGGCCCCGCCTTGACTAATTGTATAACACAAAAACATAAGCTCTAGACACGCAAAGCTCTGAAGCAACCAGGAGCTTGGTCACCACAACTGGATATCCTGTTCTCTTACTAGGGAGATCTACTAGCACCTATACCTGCAGCATGAAATGTAGGTCCCCCATAAGGGATGTTAGTATAGGTAATGTACTAAATATGTAAGGCAAAAAATACTGTATATAAAGTAACAACTCAAATGAAACTATGCACTAGTATAGGATAAGAGACCACCTTTAGTTATACTGTGGGATCATGTACTTTATGTTCTTTTTATTACTTTACCTTTATACTGTATATAAAGTAACAACTCAAATGAAACTCTACACTGGTGTAGGGTAAGAGACCACCTTTAGTTATACTGTGGGATCATGTACTTTATGTTCTTTTTATTACTTTACCTTTACTGTATAATCTATGTACAATATGTAATACAAATGACTAACTAATTAGTGGTAAATCTATATCAGGATAGGCTTTGGCTAGGCTTTTCCTTTAACCCCTTGGGCTACCCCCATGATAGGATTGACGCTAGCTAGGTGATTCTTCCACCCCTTGGGTTACTACCCATAAATAAGCAATATACTTTACCTTTCAATTACCTTTAAGATGATTCCTTTGGTGGTCACAATATTGGAGTTATAGGGATATATATGTAGCATGTGACATGTAGATAATCATATAAGACAATAGGACAATGAAAAGAGTACGTTACACAAATAATGAAATGCGTATGAGATAGATAATTATACAAGACAATAGGACAATGAAAAGAGTATATTACACAAATAATGAAATATGTATGAGATGAAACAACTTGTGAACTTTATTTAGCAACTAGAACCCATGAAACTTGGTATCCACTTATGTATGTAGATTTGAAGGTGACTATGTATGGGAGCCAACATGTAGGCAGCAAACGGATAATTATAAATCCGAGCGTATTCTTTCAACCTTTCCGCCTCTAATAATATTTTCTAATACATATTCTCCTATACATATCATGTGCAGCCTGTTTTATTTCCATAATAGACTTACAAAAGCCAACAAAATACACCACATAACAATTATGCACAACATAAAAATGGGCGGCATAACATTACATTCCTTCGCTACATCTTGACGTAGACAATTCCAAACCTGTTCTAACTTTAACCAAATAGTCCCCACTATATATACACATACAACTAGACTTAAAATAGTTCAAAAATATTCCTCAAAATAGGTGGAGGATGTTACACCATAGTCCTCAATCAATCAACCGACAAGTTCCTATTACGAGCACGATTATGATATCACACAAGAATTCACTTTCACGAACTGTAAAAATTGTGCAACAGCCCTTATACATCATTATAGAAATAATACATATTAAGAACAATAACCTCCCTTCATCATAAATCCAACCAAAAAGAGAAAAGCTTTCAAATTAATAAGAAAAATGTACAACAACTTTTAGAACACATGCTGTCCAACAATTTCAGCAAGGGTATAATCAGCTTATCCTCTTGTTTTACATAAGAAAACCATACTAAACATATAAATATTCTTACTTAAATTTACCATGAAGGTGTAGGGATTCTTCAAGAACCCTAAAAGTGTCTTGTGGCTACTTGTAAAGTCAAGAAAAATTTGAGAGAAAACTTGCAAACAAGCTGACTTTTTTGTTCAAGTTGATATGACTTATGGGAGCTATTTTAAACCCTTAATGAAGGGAGACTTTGGATGACTTACTAAGACATTTTTAGCCTTACTTTACTAAGTTGGTGATGTAGCTTCTTGCCCCTTTCACTTGGGCCTTATTGGGTTCAAATTGGTTGGGCCTTGGCTGCCCACTTTTCCCTTTTCTCCTTACTTAGTTTTAGCCTAATTAGTCAATTGGGTTGTGATGTACTTGGGCCCTTTTATTCATCATATTGGGCTATAAGTATAGTCCATTTATGATGTTAAGATATGGGCTAAAGTTACACCCTTAACATGGACTTTATTCATAATCGGAATTGGACAACTTCAACGTCGGGTCTCGTCTCCGTCTAGCTAGGAAGTTTAAGCTAAGCAAGTAGGTGACTCACCTGCTAGCTTCCTAAGTCCTACAAGCACCTCAATTCTCTCACTTTATTTAGGGCCATGATCTCCTCAATTTGACATAAAACTAGTTTACACTCAACCCTCTTAAGTGTTAGACACACATATCGCCCTCTAACATGAGATTCAAGCACTTTTAAAAATTGGCGCTAATTTGAAAAGTCATATCATATTTCATTTGCGTAGTACTAGTATTGTAAGGTGTGGGGTGTTACATCCTCCCCCCTTAGGAATATTCATCCTCAAATATTAGCACAATTGGATAGCTTAACCAAATTTAAACCTTTACTTAAACAAACTTTTGACAACACACTAAATATTCAGTCATACATACCTATTAGTGTCCCAATTCTGCATGTTGGACTTCCTTTTTAGCTTCAAATAAGTAAGGGTATTTTGATTTCATCACATCCTCGGCCTCCCATGTTATTTCTTTTGTTTTCTGGTTTATCCAACGTACCTTTACTGAAGCTATTTCCTTATTCCTTTTCTTCTTAACTTGATGATCTAGAATAGCAACAAGTACCTCTTCATAGGTGAGATCTTCTGTAACCTGCACATCCTTAATAGGAGTGATATTGGATGGGTCACCTATGCATTTTTGAAGCTTTGAGACATGGAAAACTGGATGAACCATTGAAAGCTCTTGGGGTAGCTCTAGTTCATATACAACCTACCTTGGATGGGTCACCTATGCATTTTTGAAGCTTTGAGACATGGAAAACTGGATGAACCATTGAAAGCTCTTGGGGTAGCTCTAGTTCATATACAACCTACCTGAACTTCTTAATAATTTGATATGGTCCTATGTAACGTGGGCTTAGTTTTCCTTTCTTACTAAATCTCATAACCCCTTTCATTAGAGAGACCTTTAATAATACCCAATGCCCTACTGAAAACTCTAATCCTCTCCTTCTAGCATTCGCATATGATTTGTGAAGACTTTGGGCTATTTCTAGCTGCTGCTGTATTACCCTAACTTTTTCCATAGCCTGTTGTACTAGATCTGGCCTAAGCAAGGTGGTTTCACCCACTTCAAACCATCCAATTTGTGACCTATATTTCCTTCAATACAAAGCTTCATAAGGTGCCATCTTGATACTTGAGTGGTAGCTATTATTATAGGCAAATTCAATAAGTGGCAAGTAGTCCACCCAACTACCTTTAAACTCCAATGCATAAGCTTGCAACATATCTTCAAGTGTCCAAATGGTTCGTTCTACTTGACCGTCTATTTGAGGGTGGAAAGTTGTAGTCAAATTAACTTGTGTCCCTAAACTCCTTTGGAAGGACTTCCAAAGCTTTGCAGTGAATGGAGCTCCTCGGTCAGATATAATAGAGATTGGGACTCCATGTAGCCTGACTATCTCTTTGAGGTATACCTCCTTTGGAAGGACTTCCAAAGCTTTGCAGTGAATGGAGCTCCTCGATCAGATATTATGGAGACTAGGTCTCCATGTAGCCTAACTATCTCTTTGAGGTATAGCTTGGCATACTCTTCAGCTGTATAATCACTCTTGACTAGCAAGAAGTGTGCTGACTTTGTGAGTCTATCAACTGTCACCCATATGGAGTCAAACTTCTGAAATAAGCTAGGCAAACCGGTAACAAATCCAGATTGATCATATCCCATATCCATGTTGGAGACTCTATACATTGCATATAACCTCCTGGCTTATGGTGTTCTACTTTCACATGTTGGCAATTTAGACATTGAGCCACAAATTCTTTGAGGTCCCTTTTCATGTCTCCCCACCAAAACATTCCCTTTAGGTCATGGTACATCTTAGTTTATCCTGGGTGGATGGAATATCTAGAATGATGGGCTTCTTCCATTATCCTTTTTCTTAATCCATTAATATCAGGCACACATAATCTATTTTGTCAATAAAGTACTCCATTTTATGTAAGTTCAAAGCCCTTCATCGTACCCTAACTGACCTTTTCCTTAAGCTATCGTAGAATAAGATCCTCGAACTATTTTTCTTTGATCTCCTGTACCAATGAAGACTCTGCTGCATTATGTACAACAACCCCTTCCTTTGGGGTTTCAAGAAGGCAAACTCCCAAACTAGGTAGTTGTTATAGATCCTTAGCTACTCCTTGACTTACCATGGCCTGGTCAATAGTATTCATGATTGCCTTACGACTCAGAACATTGGGTACCACATTTGCCTTCCGAGGGTGGTAAAGTATATCAATATCATAATCTTTTATTAGCTCTATCCATCTCCGCTATCTTAAATTTAGCTCTTTCTACTTAAAAATGTACTACAAACTCTTATGATCAGTATATATGTCAACGTGAACCCCATACAAATAGTGGCACCATATTTTAAGAGCAAACACAACTGCTGCTAGCTCAAGATCATATGTTGTATAGTTTTTCACATGTGGCCATAGCTGTCTAGATGCATAAGCAATTATCCTACCATGTTGTGTCAGTACACACCCTAAGCCAACTCCTGAAGCATCGCAATACACTGTGTACCCCTCGGTGCCTTCTGGAAGTACTAGCACAGGTGTAGAAGTTAGCTTCTTTTTCCACTCCTGAAAGCTCCTTCCACATGCATCATTCCATTAGAACTTGGTTCCCTTATGTGTCAACTTTGTTAGAGGTGTAGAAATAGAAGAAAAACCTTCGACGAACCTTCTGTAATAACCTGCCAACCTTAGGAAGCTCCAAACCTCTATGGTTGTCGTTGGCCTTGGCCAATCTTTCATAACCTCTATCTTTTGTGAATCAACCCTTATTCCCTCATCAAACACAATATAACCCAAGAATGCCATTGAGTTTAGCCAAAATTAACAGTTAGAAAATTTGGCATACAACTGTCTATCACAAAGAATCTGTAACACTTGTCGTAAGTGATTTGGGTGGTCGTCTTCTGATCTTGAATATACCAAAATTTCATCTATAAATACTATCACAAACACATCCAACACTGGCTTGAATACCCTAGTTTAGCCAAAATTAACAGTTAGAAAATTTGGCATACAACTGTCTATCACAAAGAATCTGTAACACTTGTCGTAAGTGATTTGGGTGGTCGTCTTCTGATCTTGAATATACCAAAATTTCATCTATAAATACTATCACAAACACATCCAACACTGGCTTGAATACCCTATTCATCAGATCCATAAAAACTGCTGGTACATTCGTTAGCCGAAATGACATAACAAGAAATTCAAAGTGACCATAGCGTGTTCTGAAAGCAGACTTAGGTATATCTTTCTCCTTCACCCTCACTTGGTAATACCCTGATCTTAATTCTATTTTTGAAAAACATTTGGCACCCTATAACTGATCAAATAAATCATCAATCCTAGGGAGGGGGTATTTGTTCTTAATTTTCACCTTATTCAATTGTCGATAGTCGATAAAAATTCTCAAGGTCCCATCCTTTTTACATACAAATAACACTAGTGCACCCCGAGGGGACATACTAGGTCTTATAAAACCCTTCTCTAATAAGTCTTTTAACTGCTCTTTTAATTCACATAATTCTACCAGGGCCATTTTATATGGAGGGATAGAAATAGGTTGAGTGCCTAGAAGTAAGTCAATACCAAAATCTATTTCTCGTTCTGGAGGTAAACTAGGAAGTTCGTCAAGAAACACATTGACAAATTCATTCACCACTGGAACTAATTGAAGAGTTGGTGATTCTGCCTCCATATCCCTTACTCTAACTAAATATCATATATACCCCTTAGATATCATCTTTCTTGCCTTAAAATAAGAGATAAACTTACCCTTTGGTGCCACAATATTGCCTTCCCATTCAAGAACTTCCTCATTTGGAAAGAGGAAGTACACTCTTTTAGTTCGGCAATCCACGGTGCTATAGCAAGAGGGTAACAAATCCATAACCATTATAACATTGAATTCCTCCATTTCTAGCTCTATAAGGTTAGTCAATATGTCACGGTCACAAATAGTTACTATATAGTCATAATTAACCCTTCTAGTCATAATAAATTCACCGATTGGTGAGGACACTTCAAATGGTTTGTTCAATAATTTGGATGTTCTCTTAAGCTTCCCAACAACTAGTAGGGTAATGTATGATAACGTAGAACAAGGGTCAATTAATGCATATACATTTTGTGAAAATATGGACAATGTACTTGTGACCACATCAGGTGAAGCTTCCAAATTTTACCGACTCCACAGAGCATAAGTGTGATTTTGGACTCCGCTAGGGCTAGTTGTCCCTCTTACACCTCTACCATGACTCGTAGGTGCTTGTTGACCCCTACTTATTGGAGGAACAGATGATGATGATGCAATAACTGATCTAGTAGGTTGTGTTATATCACCCATACATCTCCTCGGGCAATCTCTTATCATATGCCCTGGCGCACCACACCAATAACAAACATCTATCCCAACATGACATATACCTAAATGACTTCTCCCATACTATTTCCAAGGCTATCTAGGAGTCATTTATTGGTTTGCCGAATATCCCATTGTTCGTGCACCTTGTCCTTCACTTCTTGAATGAATTCTTCCACACTTTTTACAAGGCTGCGTAAGGGTCATTTACTGGCTTGCTAAATATTCCGTTGTTCGGGCACCTTGCCCTTCACTTCTTAGACCAAACTGATTGCTTTTAGACCCTTAAAGTTGTGGTGGAGCATTGACTGCAGAGTAGGAGGATGATTGTCTAGACGGTCTATTAGAAAATCGAGGCCTAAGCTCACCTTAGGATGGTGTAAACTTCCCTGTAGACCTAGCACTCTTGAACTGCACCCTTTCTAACTCTTGTGTCCTTCTCCTTTGCCTCTGATCCTCCAATTTCTGTGTAAAAGCCTGCATTCTCACTATATACTTATCTTTGTTCAAGAAAGCAACGGTACAGTCTCTGACCAGATACGTATCCAATCTATCCATATATCGATGAACTCTATCTGTCATAGTACTTCCACCTTACAATGTACAGCTACTACATTAGGAGCATACCTGGCCAGGGAATTAAATTGAAGGCTATACTCCCTCATGCTCATATTCCCTTGGTGAAGATTCAAGAACTGATTTGCACGGGCCTCTCGGATCTCTAATGGCAAGTAATGGTCAAGAAATGCCTCTTTGAACTCTTTCCAAGTACTTGGATGTGCATCTATATCCTTAGATTGCTTCCAAGCTTCATACCACAATATAGCCACACCCTTCAACCTATATGTCGCTAACTTGACTACTTCTATACCACTCACATACATAACATCTAAAGTGCGTTGAATGTGATCAATAAAGTCTTGTGGATCTTCATTAGGATCTAACCTAGTGAATGATGGAGGGTCCAAATTAACGAAATCACGTATCCTCGTGCTAGCTGCCCTATTCAGATGACCTCCACCTATAACTAGACCTTCTTGTCCTTGACCTTGGCTATCAACTATATGAGTCAATAGTTGGACTGCATTTCTCAGATCCTAAACGGTAGCATCGATATGTGGTTCTAGGGGAATTTCACCACTTTCGAGTTCATCAGGAGCTAGAGGAGGTAGAGATATCTATGACGGGACTCATCTTGAGCCTCATTTCACTGTCTCACCTGACTGGCTATATTAACCACCACTTCTACTTCTTTCCCTTTTCCTTTGTTCTTCCTAGTTTCTGGCATACTTGCTGTACAAAATAATTTAGAAGTTAGACATAATCCACCTATGGCACTTGGCTCTATGGTACGATCTAAAGAATGAAAAGAAAGTAACAACTCCTAAATGTCATGTACCCTTTTGTTTATAAATGTGGTGCATAACACAATGATAAACAAGACTCTACATAGACATAGCTTTGTATACTCCCTAGGACGACCCACTTTGATACCACTTCTGTCACTATAGACACGTCTTTGTAGACTCCCTAGGACGACCCGCTCTGATACCACTTCTGTCATGACCAAAGTGCCATTATGGCAGACTGGCACCCATTGCCGATAAGGCTCAGGGAGAATCAACCTATATCTATACGCCTTCTATACATATTATAAGGGATTTCTACATTCAACATGCCTTTAAGAAAGTAAACAGTAATAACAAGCCAAAAGGAAATGCATATGACAAGGTCGTTGGAGCCACGTTATCAAAAGTATGAGACATGACCACACTTTAATTTACATAGTCTACAAAGCCTCTAGATAAGGAAAAGTATCTTATAAGGATCGAGACAGGCCCTGCCTCAACTTACTATACAACATAAAAACATAGGCTCTAGACACGCAAAACTTTGAAACAACATGGAGCTTGGTAACAACAGTTGGATATCATGTACTCCTATTGGGGAGATCTACTAGCACCTGTACCTGTAGCATGAAATGCAGGTCCCCCATAAGGGACATCAGTATGAGGTAATGTACTAAATATGTAAGGCAGGAAATATTGTATAAGAAGTAACAACTCAAATAAAACTATGCACTGGTGTAGGATAAGCAACCACCTTTAGTTATACTGTGGGATCATGTATTGTATGTTCCTTTTATTACTTTACCTTTAATATATAATCTGTGCAAATCATGTAATACAAATGACCAGTTGATCAGTGGTAAATCTTTATCGGGATCGGCCCTAGCTAGGATTTTCCTTTAACCCCTTGGGCTACCACCTATGATAGGATCGACCCTGGATAGGTAATTCTTTCACCCTTTGGGTTACAACCCATCAATAAGCAATATACTTTACCTTTCAATTACCTTTAAGTTGATTCTTTTGGTGGTCACAATATTGGAGCTGTCGGGCTGTATATTTAGCATGTGACATGTAGATAATCACACAAAACAATAGGACAATGAAAAGAGTATGTAACACAAATAATGAAATGCGTATGAGATGAAACAACTTGTGAACTCTATTTAGCAACAAAAACCTATGCAACTTGGTATCTACGTATGCATGTAGATTTGAAGGTGACTATGTTTGGGAGCATATGAACATGTGAATGAGTGGAGATACGGTTAATAGTTGTGTCGGAGTTGGTAAGTACCTTTATGTGCCAAGGAAGNCTAGATTTCATGCCAAGTAATACAAAATCAAGTAGCCTTACATACCTCGCTGTGCGACCTCACTATTACCTCATGATAACCTTCCCTTCCTCCAAATATTTATGTACAACAAAGTCAGTGATAAAACTAGCATTAGCAGCCAATAGACACATCTTGGTAGCCCAATCTCATAAAAAATCAACAAGTGGGCAACAAACGGATAACTACAAACCCGAGCGTATTCTTTTAACTTTTTCGCCTCTAATCGTATTTTCTAACACATATTCTCATATACATATCATGTACAATATATTTTAGCAACATAACAGCCTTACAACAGACACAAAGTATAATGCATAACAATTATACACAACATACAAATGGGCAACATAACATTACATTCCTTCGTTACATTTTGACGTCAACGATTCCAAACCTGTTCTAACTTTAACCAAACTGTCCCCACCATATATACACATACAACCAGCCTTATAATAGTTCAAAAACAATCCTTAAAATAGGTGGAGGACGTGAGACCATAGTCCTCAATCAATCAGCCCACAAGTTCCTATTATGAGCATGATTACGATATCACACAAGAACTCACTCTCACAGACTGTAAAAATGGTTCAGTAGCCCTTATACATCATTATAGAAACAATACACATTAAGACCAATAACCTCCCTTCATAATCTATCAAACCAAAAAGACAAAAGCTTCCAAATAAACAAGAAAATGTACAACTTTTAGAACACATGTTGTCCAACAATTTCAGCAAGGGTATAATCAGCTAATCCTCTTGTTTTGCATAAGAAAACCATACTAACCACATAAGTATTCTTACTTCCCTTTAACCTCAAGGTGTAGGACTTCTCCAAGAACCCTAAAAGTCTCTTGTGGCTGCTTGTAAAGTCAAGAGATATTTGAGAGCAAACTTGCAAACAAGCTGTTGTTCAAGTTGATACGACTTATGGGAGTTGTTTTAAACACTTTTTAAAGGGGGACTTTAGCTGAATTACTAAGACATTTTTAGCTTTATTTTACTAGGTTGGTGATGTAGCTTCTTTCCCCTTTCACTTTGGCCTTATTGGGTTCAAATTTGTTGGGCCTTGGTTGCCCTTTTTCCTTTTTCTCCTTACTTAGTTTTGGCCCAATTAGTCAAATGGGTTGTGATGTACTTGGGCCCTTTTATTCTTCATCTTGGGATATAAATATAGTCCATTTATGATGCTAAGACATTGGGTAAAGCTACACCCTTTACAAGGACTATATTCATAATCGAAATTGGACAAATTCAACGTCAGGTCTCATCTCTGTCTAGATAGAAAGTTTAAGATAAGTAAGTAGGTGACTCACCTGCTAGCTTTCTAAGTCCTACAAGCACCTCAATTCTCTAACTTTATTTAGGGTTGTGATCTCCTCAATTTGACTTAAAACTTATTTACACTTGACCCTCTTAAGCGTTAGATACACATATCGCCCTCTAACATGAGATTCAAGAACTTTTAAAAATTGGTGCTAATTTGAAAAGTCATATCATATTTCATTTGCGTAGTACTAGTATTGCAAGTTGTGGGGTGTTAAATTAGGACTCCTCAGGCCATCATCATCGACAGAGGTTCTCATTTTTGTAACAGACTCTTTAAAGCTCTTTTTGAAAAGTATGGGGTGAAACATATGGTGGCGACACCTTATCATCCTCAAATTAATGGGCAGGTGGACGCACCTAACAGGGAAATCAAGCATATCTTATCCAAAATGGTAAATGCAAATTGAATAGATTAGTCAAGAAAGCTTGATGATGCACTATGGGCATATCAGACTGCATTTAAGACTCCTATTGGCATGTCCCCCTACCAACTTGTCTTTGGGAAAGCATGTCATGGGCTGGTGGAGCTTGAACATAAATTAATATGGGCATTAAGGAAGTTGAATCTTGATTGGCATGTTTCTTTACAATCCTGGTTGAGTCAACTTAATGAGCTTGATGAATTTCGGCTAAAGGCATATAAGAGCTTGGCTTTGTACAAACAAAGGATAAAATTTCAACATGACCATCGTATATAAAGCCAATAGTATGCACCAGGACTTGGTGTTGCTCTACAATTCTAGATTGAGGTTGTTCCTTAGAAAGATTAAATCTTGATGGATGGGGCCCTTCTGAGTGGCACGTGTCTTTAGTCATGGGGCCAATGAGATGGAGAGACCAGATGGAGAAACATTCAAAGAAAATGGTCAAAGAGTCAAACTTTACATTGGAGACACGGAGGAGATCAAGATAATGGAAGAGTGGGACCTAGAAGAGATATAAGGAATTAAACTTACGACATCGTGCCACGATAATAAATCAGGCACTACTTAGGAGGCGACCTAAGGTATGACATCTTGTATTCATTTTGATATTGATATTGTACATTGAGGACAAAATACATTTCTTTCGATGGTTTATGGGTAGTTGTAGACTAGAGTGAAGTCTAAGTAGCTTTTAGTCCTTAACTATCCCAAATTTTGATCTCGAGGCTTTCTTGCTTATATTCTTTTTCCTTGCGGATATTTATTTTTTGTTCAACCGGCATGTGTCGGATTTCTTTGAGATTCTCAATACTCTATGGCTATTAGCAAAAGTTGTAACCACTCAACTAAACCAAAAAGTGGGTGCCCTCATCATGGAAAATGATAAGAGGAGGGAGAGAAAGGCTAAGAGGGCCCAAGTTGATAGTGCTTCCTCTTCTATTATCCTACTAGTGCCTAAGCACCAAAAGGGAAGGCTCCTTTTCGCCATTAGTCAAGGATGTGGCAAGAAGTATCAAGGAAAGTGTTAGGCCAGCACTGGGGGTTGTTTCAAGTATGGCAGTATTGGGCATAAGATGAGGGTCTGTCTTGTGGGCTCTGAGGAAGGGAGAAGAAGGGCTCAATTTAAAGGTTAACTCGCATATGTTAAGCTCGATGGTAATTTTGTTGTCATGACCCAAGCCTAGGGCTTAGACGTGACACGACGAATGGGGAACCCAAAGAGACCTAAACAAGCCTCTTAACATATCATTACACATTATTGGTCACGAAAGCAATTAAACAACATAATTAGATTAGAAAAAAGAGCAAAAGTCTAAATGGAATCTTTCATAACATGAACATCAAAACAAGAGAGTCAAGGCTCAATGCATAACATATCCAACAACACCTCCAAAACTTAGATAGAAGTGGGGGCCAAGACAAGCAACTAGTCTCACCATCATAGTCAATACATACATAAAAGAATGATAGTGTTAGTAGTTAGCATGAGATCATAGACATTGTCCTCGGAATAGAGGACTCACTAATTAGCTTGAGAGAAATCATATTATCCACATGGAGAAAGATTCTCAAGTGGGGCTCTGGTTCTTACATAGTGATATCATGTAGGCATAGAGTATGCCTTAGTATGTTTGAATGTACTAAATATGTACGATAAAACGCAACAAGAGATAAGCAACATAATTGAAATACATAAGCATAGACGATGAGTAGTATATAACAATATGGTATGCATGGATGGTGATTGAAGTAAATCATGATTACATAGAACATAATGCATGTGCAAGAAGAGACCATCATTATAGAATTAATTGTCTATTGAGGTATCAATCCATTAATTAGTTGGTGGACCGTCTCACCCTACCACCCATGGTGATTGAGGTACCAACCCCTCAACCCAATTATCAATGTACTAACCCCTTGATTGGTTGGTAGATTGTCTCACCCTACAACCCATGGTAATTGAGGTACCAACCCCTCATGCCAATTATCAAGGAACAAATCCCTCGAAATAGTTATCAACCCATGGTTACCCGGGCTCACAACCCCCCAAGTGGGGCATGGTCAATTCCCAACATGATATAGGAGAATATAATATACATATATTTCTTTCATAATCATAAAGTCATTCAACTCTTAAGACATGCATTGGACCTTCAATTCCTCAAGAAATCATAACTTGGATATTTTATCAAACACTTGGTGGGTGTGTAGTGCTAGTGTAAAACCATACTATTTAGGGATGAAAGCATGCAAGAAAATTCAATGTAAAACCAACCGTCAATACTTGGTAATACCCTCAAGCAATAAACAGCAAAATCCATCATCAAATCCCATAATGTATCTTAAATTCGTAGCTTAAAACATACTAAAATAGTCACAATTTCATGAAACCCCAATATAGTTCATAATTTAATTCATAATAAGTAAGACCCATAAGTAAATCAACTTGAAATCATGCAATTTAGGTAAAAAGGAATCTTGGGCTTCACAGGTGAAAGGAACCCATCAATAAAATCCATATACATTATAGGTAAAAAGGAAGCTTGGGCACCATGGGTGAAAGGACCCAATGGTTAAAACCCATATACATTGACTTTGGAGAATTCCTTGAAGAGGATTTGAATGGAGACTTGAAGCTTGGATGAATTCCTTAAGATCTGGAAGAGATTTGGACACTTGAATTTTAAGAGAAATATAGTCTAAGGGTTTGAGAGAGTATTGGGGAATGTCTTATATGATATGAAGGTAAAATTTGGCTAAGTATAGGTATTTTCATATATGGGAGGGTCTAGAACCAAGACCCAAAAGTCATTGACAGAAGTGAAAAAATGGCACAAAAATAACACCTTGGCGCGCCCTTGGCGTGTCACTCTTGGGGCGCGTTAGCTCACTAGAAATCACATTTTTGAGATTTTCAAATTTTTTACGGTTGCTCTTAAATCAGGGTTAAACCCATTCCTCACTAAACTTTGCCCTTTGAAGAAGAATATGAAGTCAGATTTTTGATATCACGCACAGATTTTGAGATATATGGAAATTACTATTCCGAGCACTTCTAAGGCACATTTTCGGTCACTTTTTGGGGTCATTTCAATATCTTCCCCTTGGGAATGTTTGTCCTAGAATGTCAAAGATAGGTATATCAAAGATGCAAACATGATAATTTCAGCCTACATAAGTACACAACAACGCACTTAAATATCTTTTAAAAAATCTCAACATAAGTGTATAATCGTCATGAACTTGTCAACTTAAACATGAATAAATGCAATGATATGAGAGTTGAACTTAAGAGTTGAGATCATATAGAGGACTTAGAATTAGTACCTTAAGTATGAGTAGAATGGAAGAGATAAGGATATCACTTTTCCATGTCCGCTTCGGCCTCCTGTGTAGCACTTTCAACTTGTTGATTCCTTTAAAGGACCTTCACGGAAGCCACATCCTTGTTTCTCAACCTCTTCACTTATCTATCAAAAATCTAAACCAGAACCTCTTTATAGGTCAAGTTGTCTTCAGCAACACCCATAACATTAGAAGGCATAATAACATTATTGTCCCCCACACATTTCCTCAATATGGATACATGAAATACTGGATAAACCAAATCTATCTAATTAGGCAATTCCAACCCATAAGCTACCATGCCAATCCTCCTCATTACCCTATAAGGACCCATATATCTTTGACTCAACTTTCCCTTCTTACTAAAATAAACCACACCCTTCATGGGTGACACCTTCAAATAGACCCAATCATCAACTTTGAATTCAAGATCCCTTCTCCTCACATTGTCATAGGACGTTTGATGACTTTGGGTCCTCTTCAATCTTTCTCTAACCATCCTAACCTTCTCAAGAGCCTCCATAATAGGATCTAGTCCCAACAAACCCATCTTTCCAAACTCAAACCACCCAACTAGTGATCTACAATATCTACCATAGAGAGCCTCAAAAGGAGCCATACTGACACTAGACTAATAGCTATTGTTATAGACAAATTTAATCAATAGAAGATGATCATCCTAACTACCCCTTACCTCCAATACACAAGACCTAAGCATATCCTCAAGTGTTCGGATAGTTCTTTCGGCTTGTCCATCTGTTTGAGGGTGAAAGGCCATACATAATTTAACTCTTGCACCAAGTTTTGGGCACTTATGTTTACCGACCACAAGAGTCTCCAATATATCTTCATCCAAAAAGATAATAACTTGAGACAAAGAAGGTGGTTAGATCTCCTTAAAGAATATGATGAGCACCACGATCTGATATGATAGACAAAGGAACCCTGTGCAACTTCACCAAGTCATGAATGTACACCTAGCACAATCTTCAGCCTCATATGTGATCTTAAATAGTAGAAAGTGAGTCAATTTTATCATCCTATCAAACACAAAACAAATGAAATCAAATCTCCTTATAGTCTTGGGTAACCCAACCACAAAATCCATATTAATCTCCTCCCACTTCCATGTAGGAATCTCTATGTCTTAGGCTAGGCCACCCAACCTTTGATGTTGGCACCACTCTCAAATCTCTATACATCTTAGTAGAACCAGGTGAATAGAATAGGAAGAACCATGAGCCTCGTCAAGTATCTTTTCTCTCAAGTCATCAACACAAGGCACACACAACCTTAAGAAGTACTAATATTGGAGACTCTTTCTTTGCCTTAGCGAGATGATAATGCACATTCATATCATAGTCTTTAAGAATTTCTAGCTACTTTTTTTGTCTCAAGTTTAGATCTTTTTGAGTGAAGACATACTGGAGGTTCTTATGATTGGTGAACACATCAACATGTACCCTATACAAATAGAGACGCCAAATTTTCAAAGCAAAGACTATGATAGCTAATTCAAGATCATGGGTAGGATAATTCTTTTCATGCACTTTGAGTTGTCCAGAAGCATAAGCTATCACCTTACAATTTTTCATCAAAACGCAACCCAAACAACTCTACAAGCATAAAAATACACAACAAACCCTTCTAGCCCTTCCGGTAGTGACAATATATGAGTGGACACAAGCTTATCTTTCAATGATTGGAAATTCATTTCACACTCATTGGTCTACACAAATTTGGATTTCTTTTGAGTCAACTTGGTCATAGGAGAGGCAATAAAAGAGAACCCATTCACACATCTCCAATAGTAACCCGCTAAGCCTAAGAAACTCCTAATATCTAATGGGGTCAATGGTCTAGACTAATTTCTAATCACATCCATCTTTGTAGGATCCTTCTTAATACCATCCCTTGAAATTATATCATATACATAAGCTTCTTTCATCATCATAACATCAATCATATCTCATACTTTGGACCTTCAATCCCTTAAGAAACCACATCCAGACATTTTATCAAATACTTAGAGGGTGTGTAGTGTTAGTATAAAGCTATGAAATATAGAGATGAAATCATGCAAGAAAATCTATTGTAAAACCATCAATCAATACCTTGCAATACTATCAAGCAAAATATACATCAAAACCCCTCATCAAATCTTATATAAATCCAAGATTTATAGCTCAAAACATAGCAAAACAGTCACAATTTCATATAGCTTTAACATAGTACGCTGTGAATTTCATAATAAGCAACACCCATTTGTAAATCAACTTTAAATCATGCAATTTGAGTAAAAGAATGCTTGGGTATCATGGGTTAAAGGAACCTACATACCTTAGCTTGGAGATGAGTGTGGTGAAGATTAGACATGGAAACTTTAGTTCCAAATGAGGTTTTGAGACTTGAATTTTGGAGTGAAAAATATGGCTGACTATTTGAGCAAATATTGGGAACACTTAGGCCCAAGAGGGTGAAATATGGCTAAGTATAGATAAAAACACATTTGGGAACACTTAGGCCCAAGACTTCTAAGTCTTGGACCAACTTAAAAAAATAAGCACCTTTTTATACTAGTGCACCTCGTGTACGGAACGTGGATTGCTCACTGGAAATTGCATTCTTGAAATTTTATAATTGCTAATCTTTCACTCTTAAATCAGGTTTAGACCCTTATCCCCCTAATTTTGACCCATTGAACAAGAATATGAAGTCAGATTTTTAATATCGCACATAGATTTTGAGATACATAAAATTTAAAATTCTAAGTATTTTGAGACACATTTTTGGGCACTTATGTTTACCGACCACAAGAGTCTCCAATATATCTTCATCCAAAAAGATAATAACTTGAGACAAAGAAGGTGGTTAGATCTCCTTAAAGAATATGATATGAGTGTGCATTTTCATCCCAGTAAAGCTAATGTTGTGGTCAATGCTTTGAGTGTCCATGGGTAGTCTAGATCACATTGATGATGGTGGCAAGGAGGTAGATAGAAAATTTCACCGATTGGCTAGATAGGGGTTAGGTTAGATAAAGTTGAAAATGGTGGTGTTGGGATTGTTGATGGTTCTAAATCTTCTTTGATTGAGGAAGTATAGTAAAAAAAAAGATCTTGACCTAGCTTTGATAGAGTTGAAGACATTGGGGAAGGATGTTAAGGTGGAGGTTTTCTCCTAAGGGGGAGATGGTGGCCTTAGGTACCAAGGTAGGTTGTGTATGCCTAATGATTATGACTTAAGGGAGTTGATCTTGAAGGAAGCCCATAATTCATCCTATTCTATTAACCCTAATTCTATGAAGATGTATAGAGACTTGAGGGAGGTGTATTCGTGGGGTGATATGAAGAGAGACATTGTGAAGTTCATATCCAGAAGCCACAATTGCCAACAAGTGAAAGTTAACCATCAAAGGTTAGGTGGCCAAGCCCAAGACATATAAATTCCAACATAGAAGTGGGAAGAGATCAACATGGATTTTGTGGTTGGGTTATCTTAGACTACGAAACACTTTGACTCTATTTGGGTTGTTGTGGATAGAATGACAAAGTCGGCTCACTTTTTACCAATCAAAATCATTTATTGTGCCGAAGATTATGCCAAGTTGTATATACATGAGTTGGTTAGATTGCATGGGGTGCCCTTGTCTATCATTATGGATTATGGTGCTTAATTCACTTCTCACTTTTGGAGGTCCTTCAAAAGAGGTCTTGGTACAAAGGTTAAGCTTAGCACGGCTTTTCATCATCAAATGGATGGTCAAGCCGATAGGACTATCCAAACTCTTGAGGATATGCTTAGAGCTTTGTGTTTTAGAGTTTAAAGGTAGTAGACATTAACATCTTCCGCTTAATGAGTTTGCTCACAAAATGGTTACCACTCAATCATTGGTATGGCTCCCTTTAAAGGTTTATATAGTAGGCATTGTAGATCCCAAATTAGGTGGTTTTGAAGTGGGGGAGATGGCTTTGCTAGTTTTGGATTTGGTCTCCGAGGCCTTGGGAAAGGTGAGGTTGATGAGGGAGAGATTGAAAACACCACAAAGTAGACAAAACTCCTACTTCGATTAAATAGATCTTGACTTTAAAGTTGGTGATTTCTTGAAATTCTCAACCATGAATATTCTGATGTGAGGAGAAGGGATCTTGAATTTAAGGTTGGTCATTGGGTCTATTTGAAAGTCTCACCCATGAAGGGTGTAGTCTAATTTGGCAAGAAAGGAAAATTGAGCCCAAGCTTTATGGGTCCTTATAGAGTTTTAAGGAGAATGTGTAAGGTTGCATATGAGTTAGAGTTGCCAATGGATATGAATATGGTTCATTCGATCTTCTATGAGTCTATGTTGAGAAAGTGTGCAGGTAACCCAAGTAATATTGTTCCCTTGGATGTTTTGTGTCTTGTAGAAGATAATTTGACCTATGAGGAGGTCCCAGTAGGGATTTTTGATAGATAAGTGAAGTGGTTGAGAAACAAAGATGTAGCTTCCGTCAAGGTCCTTTAGAGGGTCAATCCTATCATAGGGGGTAGCCCAAGGGGTTAAAGGAAAAGCCTAGCCAGGGCTGACCCCGAATTAGATTTAAGCCGAGACAGACATGAAAAAGCAATATCCATATCTCTACCACTCTACTCAAGACAAAGGTAATAATGTAAGTCCCCTTCATGATTTCAAGTGTTAAGTTTCAGCCCTCATGTTATTCTGCATGCTTTCATGTTTATGGTATAAAGTTTATGGTGATTTTTGACATTCATGTTGAGATTTTTTTAAAAATGATGTTTAAATGCATTTGGTGCGTTCATGTCGGGCTAAAATCTTCCTGATTACTTCCCTTGTGCATATTTATAAATGTTCCCAAGGGGAAGATATTGAAATGCCCCAAAATGTGCTTTGAAATGCCCGTAATCGTAAATTCCATATATCTCAAAATCCATGCGTGATTTCAAAAATATTACTTCGTATTCTCGATCAAGAGGGAAAAATTGAGTGAGAAATAGGTATAACCCAGACTTTAGAGTACCCATAGCAAAAAACAATTTTCGCTAATTTTTGAATTTCAGTAGTTGTCAACGCCCTAGCCGCGATGCTCTAGGGGCACAAACTATTGTTGTTTGTGATGCGCGTCATGCAAGTGGCGCAGACCATTGCAACATTTCCTTAGTTTTTCTCATGCGCCCAAGGGTAATGGGGTCATAGGCCCATGCCCACTAAAACAAGAAATCACCCATAATAAGCCATTTTTCAACTTTGTAACTAACAAAATACTCTCTCAAACCCCCCACTACGGCTCTATCACATCTCTCATTCAAATCTAAGGAATTCAAGCTAATATTTGGGACTCAAGGATTCATTTCAGTCTCTAAGGCTAATTCAACTTCACCTCAAAGAATTCAAGTTTTAAGGTATGTGAATTTCATCTATTGGGTCCTTTTACCCATGGAGCTCAACCTTCCCACTTCATAAAAATTGCATGTTTTCAAGTTGTATTACCTATAGGTATCTCTTATCATGGGCTATGAATATGAATTATGTTGGGGTTTTGTGAAATAATTATTGATTATGCATGACTATCTATTTCAAGCTTATACCATGAATTAATTTTGTCCATTGAGACTATGCATGTCTTGAGCTATAAAACTATGAACAATTATGAGCTTTCGAGATGGATTTCAAGGTACCCTACATGTTGGTGGGTTGATTTGCATTGAGTTTACTCATCTTATTTCACTCTTGAATTGCATGATTTTAAACAAGTATCATGAACCCGCCATGTGTTTGACAAAATATCAAGTCAAGAATTGTAAAGTTATTGATGATCTATTACATGATTTACAAGTCAAGTGACTTCGTGATGATTTAGGGCATTCATGATTGTATTGAATTCATGAAAAATATCTATGATTTCACAAGTATTAAGTTAAGGCCTATTTTTAGCTCTTGTGAGCCATACGTGTTAAAACAAGGGTTCATGTATCATTATGATCTATTCTCATGTTCAATTTTGGCTCACTACTAGAGGTCAAGCATGTTTATGATCTACTCAAATAATGTTCTTACAAGCTATTAATGTTATGATTAAAGTATGATTATTTCAAGAATTCGATGAAATTTGACTTAGCACCGATTGAGGCTTAAGATGGGGGCTCGACTCAAGGGGTTCTGACATAAAGTCATTAGTCTCTAAACTATGTGCCACCATAGGATTATGATTATTACCCTTGCTATACTTGTGGATCCATATAGTTCATATTACCATGTTTGGTTTGCCTTGGCAAGTAGACCACACTTCGTCGAGGGGTGTTATGCCCAGTCACCTGAACCGAAGGGGTGTCAGGCCTTGGAGTCAACATTTTAACTTCTTGGTCTATGTCGGTTGAGGTAACTTACCACATATGTATGTTATATATTGTGCAAGATGAATGATTTTCAAGCATGTTTTATAATGAGAATTGATCATCCATGCCATATTGAGGTTATATATCTATTGCTTATGATTATGCCTTTTGACTATATCGGCTTTTGTCTTGTTGAATTGCATCTCACATACTTAGTATATTAAAATGTACTAACGTATACTTCATGCCTATATGATATTACCATGCAATGATCAAAGCTCTTTTTGATCACCCTCCACGTGGCTAGTTAGGTACTTCAAAGATAAGTATTGGTAAGTCCTCAAGTCCTGGGATACTATCTATATTACTCCTTCTATTTTGAGACTTTGTTATGCCGAACACTTGTTATCATAAGGGTGAGCCTGAAAAGTGTCTTGGCCCCCGCTCCATTCCAAGTTAGAGGTGTTGTTGGATACTATGATGTACTTATGCTATGAGCTTGTCCCCTTTATGCTTTTGTGATTATTAAAGACTTCCCTTAGTCCCGCTTCCCTTTTTATTGTATCTCTTATTGTTGTTTATTTTGCTTCTGCAACCAAGGATATGTGATTGATATACTATGAGGCTTCTTTGGGGTCCCTTCGGGTTCCCATTCGCTATGTCACGTCAAGGCCCTAGGCTTGTATTATAATTGAACTAGTACCTAACAACTAAGATCAGTATACAAGGGCATATGTATCACTAGTTAGTATAAAACCAAGTCTAACATGCCCAAAAATGCAACAGTCCAGGCAAGAATAGGTATTGAGAGTACGACACGACAATAATAGCTATATCATAAGTGTCAATAATAGCCAGGCCCAATGGACTCATATTTATACCAAAATGAATTCACCGTATGGGAAGTATTCAACAGGCAGCCTCACAACCATCATATCTCAATAACATGCGACGACATACTCCCACAGACAAGTGGTAGCCTGCCCCATGTCATCAACCCATATATGGCTCTTATCAGGCCTCTTTGCTGTCAATAATGCCAGAATACATCGAAACTATAGCTATCATAGCTACCAACACAAGGGAGCAATCCATCAACAACATATACTATGCATACAAAGCACAACTAATGTCTTTATATACTTTTTAGTTCAACATGCGTATAGTCTCACTTGGTCTATGATTTAAGGAAAACCTAGCCTACATTGAAACCAATGCTTTGCATTCCAAATCAATCTAGTTGAGCTTTTCCCCTCCTGATTGCTCCTTGATGTTGCTTTGAAGTTAAAAACATAATTCATAAGGTTAACATGGTTGTATTGGCTATAATATCTTGAAGAACGGCTGAAATTATGCCGATAGCGCCAAAAAGGGGAAAAAAATAGGGACCGCACATAAAATATCAAAAAATAATCCCCACGATAACCCAACTCTACCACCAAAAATTCGGCCCAAAACAGATAACAAAATACTGAGAAATGAACCAAAATGATGTAAAAATCTTTATCGAAAAAACATTTCTTTCAAAACTTTTTGGGTCAAATTTATGAAAACTGGCTAAATTCAACAAAAATTTAGCACACCACAGCTTTCCTCTTAGAATTTAGAATAATTTTGACTCACATTTTATTATATTTAGTCAAGAATCAACCAAGATATCAAAGTGCAAAGTTTTCACAAATTTGGAAAACATAAATAGCTAAAATAGTGATTTTACCATAAAATACTTTCCAAATCCAAAATCTGACTTCACACAGCATTTCTTACGAAAACTTAAGTCACCTAGACCTTTGTATCATAAAAAATAGGGCTATATAACAATTTTTACAATGGAGGGAAAATGAAAGCAAACGCTTTCCGTGACTAGCCTTATATACACTAATGCACCGCCCCAATTCACTATGTGAATGCAGGCCTTGGGCTACGAATGTGGTGCCTTGGATCACGGCAGGCCTCCAAGAATATGCTAGAGGCTTTGCGAACGTAAAGCTTTGGCCCCATACCCATTCGCGAATGTGGATGGTTACTTATCTAGTGCTGCACCAGCCAACTCAAAAACTTTCCCGAGACATTCCCTGGACTTCCAGTACCCATTTTACGCAAACAAATAATGCAACCATATGGATTTTGACATTTCAAATTCAACAGTGCAGTCAGAATTCCCAATGGAGCATCCTACAATGAAATGAGGGCCCCAATTGTTTTTTTAACCAATTTTGGCTAAAAGAAATGAGGAAGTCAAAATGCAACTGGATGCCTTGTCAATTGATGAAGGGATGTTTTACATTGTTTTTTATGTTCCCGAGCTAACATTCCATTAGATTTCCATTTTGAGAATCTTTAGCTAGGTTTTTACTGAAACACACATTTTAGCTTCCGATTGAACTCATTAACTTTTGGCTCAAATTCATACCGGGACCCTCCATCCTTTTACAAACTGCCCTCCTAGCATAAATCGGCCATTCCAAAACTGATAGAATTGTCAAAATACCATTCTGAGGCTGCTTACTAGGGTTTTTTCAAAAATCTCTTTTTGCAATTTTAACTTCCCGCTAACTTGCAAATTTGCATAACTCACAACAAAAACACCCTTCAAGCATCCCAATAGCCTCAATAGGTCATAAAAAGTCTGAGGTTGCTATATAGATGTTTAAAATAGTAGAAAGTCATTACAACATCCTCCACTTATACGACTTTTATTCATGAAAGTAAAGCAAAAGCAATCTGATGGCTCAAATAGGTTGGGTGTTGCTCCCTCATCTATACCTCGATCTCCCTGGTAGCCTCCTTGACTGAATGGTGATGCCACTGCACCTTAACCATCGTTGCGACCTTGGAGCGTAACTATCTAGTATCTCTGGTTAGAATGGCCATCGACTCCTCAACAAACTTTAGACTGGTCATCTAACTCAACAGACTCATACTACAATGCATATGACTCATATGGAATGTGCTGATGCAACATTGATATACGAAATACAGGATAATTTGGTTGACTGGTATAAAATGGAAATATCATAGTTAGCTAATAACTCAATCCACCGTCTCAGGTGAGAATTGAGCTCCCGCTAAGGCATAATATATTATAAGCTCTGATGGTCTATCTAAATATTCACAATGCATGCCATACAAATAACATCTCTAGATCTTAAGTACAAACACTACCACCACAAACTCAAAGTCGTGTATAGGATAGTTACGCTTGTAGAGCCATAACAAATGACAACCATAAGCAATAACCTGACCTCGCTGATTCAATACACAGCCCAACCCAATATAGGAGTCATCACAATATACCACAAAGGTCTCTACCTTAATTGCGTGGATCTAAAGAAGAGCAGTAGTCAACAACTTCTTCAACCTCAAGAAGCTGGCCTCACACTCGTCGAACCATATGAATAGCACCCCCTGAAAAGTCAACCGAGTCAATGGAGAGACAATGGTGGAGAAACACTCAACAAACCATCTGTAATACCCTACTAACTTGATAAAACACTGAATATGTGATACTAAAGCAGGGCTAGGGGAGCCGTGAATAGCCTCAATTTAGTCAGATCCACGCTATTACCTTCGTCGGACACCATGTGTCCTAAGAAAGTCACAGACTCAAGTTAGAACTCACACTTTGAAATTTTAGCATACAACCCATGATCCCAAAGTACCTGTAGCACAATATGGAGGTGCTGGGCATGCTTCTCTTGACTCTATGAATACACCAAAATATTATTGATAAAAAACCATGACAAAAGAGTCCAGATACGATTGAAATACCCGATCATATACATAATCTCATTTTGTCATAATAACATTATTCATATCATATCTCATGCTTTGGATCTTCAGTTCCTCAAGAAACCACAATCGGACATTTTATCAAACATCTTGGGGGTGTGTAGTGGGGTAAAAGAGCATCCAATTTAGAGATGAAATCATGTATAAAAATCAATGGTAAAACCTTTAATTAACACTTCAAAGCCAACATGACTCAAAACATGCTAAAACAGTCATAATTTAATCAAACCCCAACATAGTTCATAGTATAATTCATAATAAGTAAGACTCATAAGTAAATCAACTTGACATATCAAAACCCCTCATCAAATCCAACATTAGATCCAAGATTTGAAGCTCCAAACATGCTAAAACAAACATACTTTCATGAACTAAAATCATTATGCTGTAAATTTCTCAATATACAAGACCCATATATAAAATCAACTTTAAATCATGCAATATTAAATAAAAGAGGGTTTAGGCACCATGGGTGAAAGGACCCAATGGTTCAACACTACCTACCTTAGCTTTTGAGATGTTCTTGAAGAAGACATTAGTGGAGACTTGAAGCTTGAGTGAGATCCTTGAAGAAATCCTTAAGATTGGTCTTGAGTTTGGGACTTGAATTTAAGATGAAATTTGATTTTTAAGTGTTTGAGAGGATATTGAGGAATGTTGAGGATGATATGAGGGTGAAATAAGGATACATATAGGTAAAAACACGTATGGGAACCCTTAGGTCCAAGACTTGAATGTCTTTGACTGAAATCAAAAAAGCAGGGCCAAAATAACATTGGTCTGCATCGCGGCGGTGACGCGGATGCTAACTGGAAATTTGCATTTTCTGCACGAATGAAGTTTACGAAAACGGGCATAAATCCTTCATCTGAAATTGAAATAAGGTAAAACAAAGTGCGCTGGAAAGCTCATTCAAAGAAATTAAGTTTGTATGTTGTCGGACACTCAATTCTTTGTGTGCTAAGAGATATGACCCTTCAAATTTGACCCTCCTAAATAATATTTTTTGCGATTTTTGAATTTTGATACAGTTGCTATAAAATTCAGGTTAGAGCCATTTCTCAGTCAATTTGACTCCCTAAACAAGAATATGAAGTTCAATTCTTGAAATAATGTACGAGTTTTTAGATATATAGAAATTACAATTCTGGACACTTTCGAGGCACATTTTCAGGCACTTTTTAGGATCGTATAGAAATCTTACTAGCCACATGGTGAAAGATGCTCAAGTAGGGCTCCGATTCCTACATAGTAACATCATATAGGCATAGAATATATGTTAGTACATTTGAATATACTAAGTATGTAGGATGCAATGCTAAAAGAGATAAGCAACATAATCGAAATGTATAACATAGGCAATGAATAAGCATGTAGCAATATGATATGCATGGAAGATGCGTGAAGTAAATCATGTTTACATAGAACATTAAACATGTGTAAGAAGAGACCATCATTATAGAATTCATAGCCTATTATGGTAGCAACCACTCAATTCGTTGGTGGATCATCTCACCCTACCACCCGTGGTGATTGAGGTACCAACCCCTTAATCCGATTATCAAGGTACAAACCCTTTGATTGTTTAGTAGATCATCTCACCCTAATACCCATGGTGATTGAGGTACCAACCCCTCAACCCAGTTATCAAGGTACAAACCCTTTGATATGGTTATCGAGGTACAAACCCCTCGACATGGTTACCCGAGCTCACAACCCCCCGAGTGGGGCATGGTCAATTCCCAACACAATATAGGTACATCTAATATGTATACATTTCTTTCATCATCTTAAAGTCATTTAACTCATAAGACATGCATTGGACCTTCAATTCCTCAAGAAATCATAATTGGATATTTTATCAAACACTTGGTGAGTGTGTAGTGCTAGTGTAAAACTAAGAAATTTAGGGATGAAATAATATAAGAAAATGCAATGTAAAACCATCCATCAATACTTGATAACACCATCAAGCAATATATATCAAAAGCCTTCATCGAATCCCAAAATGGATCTTAGACTCATGACTCAAAACATGCTAAAACAGTCATAATTTAATCAAACCCCAACATAGTTCATAGTATAATTCATAATAAGTAAGACTCATAAGTAAATCAACTTGAAATCATGCAATCTATGTAACAAGGATGCTTGGGCATCATGGGTGAATGAACCCAATGGTTGAAACACACATACCTTCACTTTGGGGAAATCCTTGAAGAAGATTTGAATGGAGACTTGAAGCTTGGATGAATTCCTTAAGATCTGGAAGAGATTTGGATACTTGAATTTTTAGAGATATATTAGTCTAAGTGTTTGAGAGCGTATTAGGAATGTCTTGTATAATATGAAGGCAAAATATGGCTAAGTATAGGTATTTTCACGCATGGAAAAACTTAGGACCAAGACCCAAGAGTCTTGGACCGAAAAAGAAAACTTGACAAAAATAATGCACTGAGGTACGCCCTTGGCGCATTACGCTAGGGGTGCGAAAACCTCTCCGAAACTCGATTTTTAGGAAATTGAAATTGTAATTCATTTGCTCTAAAATTTGGGTTAAATCCATTTCCCATTAAATGTTTACCCCTAATCAAGATTATGAAGTTGGATTTTTCGATATCACGCACGAATTTTGAGATATATGGAAATTATGATTTTGGGCACTTTAGTAGCACATTTTTTGGCACTTTTTGGGGTCGTTTCAGGATTGCTTCTATGTGATGTCGAAAGGATCCTAAGTCTCGAACTACCTCCATAGTGTTAGTCCTACTTTCCCCATTAGAACTATGTGTTTACTATTTTATATGCGCTCCTGAGCCGATGATGTGTGAATAGAAGCTATGAGGCTAATTTGGGGACTCCGATTCCCATTCACCGTGTCACTCCTAGATCCTAGGTCCGAGTCATGACAGTATAGTGAGCTGTCTTTTGTATTCAGACATTGGCTTTGTATATGTAATTCAGATTTATGTGTGTAGATGGCTATTTTGGTTATGTGTGTAGATATGTATAGTTTCATTTGAGTCTATAGTAGCTCTGTACGGGTGACTTTCAGGTTATAGGTAGGTTGTGTTCGGTGTACTTATATGTTGTTGGTATCTTTATCACTATTGACTCAAGACAGGTGATGAGGGCATCGGGTTGGTATGTATGTAGGTGGGATCTAATAGGTGTCATCATGTCCTTAGATGTCGGGTCATTACACTTTCACAATATCCACATAATCCAATTCTCACAATATATATTTTTATGTAGATTCACAATGTCCACATAAGATATTACCTGGAGATTTTTATGCCAAAACATCACAATCCTACAAATTGATAATTTTTACATGCGGATTAGTTTTTCCCAAAAATATTTGTAGGTAAACTCACTGGAATTATGTGCAAATAATTTATCCACAAATTTTTCTGAGAAAGATGATCGCAAATAATATTTTCACATGTAAATTTCTAGGTATTTACAACAAGAAAATCAAAAAAATAATAGCTTTGAGTAACTGAAGGAAAATCCGCATGAAGACATACTTATGGATATTATCGGAGATTATTTCATGGGAATTTATTTAGGGATATACATATGTAGGAATTTACCTGGGAATTTGATAAATATGAATTTAGTTAGGGATTATTTTGTCATGATCCAAGCCTAAGGCCTACATATGATCGGCGAATGGGGAATCCGAAGGAACCATAAACAAGCCTCATAGAATATAATTACACATCCTTGGTCGCGAAAGCAATTAGGCCTAGATATGACCGACGAATGGGGAACCCGAAGGAACCCCAAACAAGCCTCATAGCATATCATTACACATCCTTGGTCGCGAAAGCAATTAGAATGACAATAAGAGATAAATGTAAACAAAGGAAAATTGGGAGTAAGGAGAAACTTCCATATCATAAACATCAAGAGTCAAAAGAGTCAAGCTCATAGCATAGATACATAATATGTCCAACAACACTTGTACTACATAGATAAGAGCAGTGGCCAAGACAAACCAACTGGGTACACCCTCACAGTCAATACATAAGTCAAAGAGAAAGTCATAATAAATAACTAGAGATCATTACTAACATCCCCAAAATGGAGGACTCACCAACAAGCTTGAGTGAAACCATGCTAGCCACGTGGGTTGAGATACTCAAGCGAGGCTCCAGAACCTACATGGTGATATCATGTAGGCATAGAGTATGCGTTAGTATGTTGTAATGTACTAAAAGTGTAGGATGCAATGCAACAAGAGGTAGATAATAATCAAAATGCATAATTATAGGAAGAAATAGTACAATAGCATGACATGCATGAACAATGCTTAAGGTAAAACATGCTTGTAAATCATGATCAAGGAATATAACGCATTATGGAATACATACTCAATCCATTCTTACCAGTCTTCATGAAATGGACCAAATAGCTCCCACTCACCTTATGGTATAACCTTTTTGGAGAGTGTTACCAATACCCTTACCGTATGGCATAGTCTTTTTGGTAGATAGTATAAGACGTCCCCTATTTCATGATAAAATCTTTTGGGTAGGAGCCGTGATTCATTCTACAGGGTGTCCATACCTTATGATATGATCTTTTCGGTAGGAACTATTAGTTATTGTACCTTACGACATGACCTTTTTAGTCGGGGGTCCATACCTTACGATATGACCTTTTTGGTATGAATCAATAGTCTTTCTACCTTATGACATGGCCTTTTTGGAAGAGATCATAGAAGTAGCTCATCATAACATTTCATTTCAAACAACAGGGGAAGACCTTCTCCATTTTCTCAGGAGCACAACAAACATGGAAACCCAACAATATACTTGCAACACCATAGGTACTATTTCATGAAAGTAACTCATATAAACATTCCTATCATCCTCATAGTCATCATATACATACATTACTTCCATAATCATTTCATCATCGTATAATTATCATATGGTCATTCAACTCACATGACATGCATTAGACCTTTAATTCCTCAAGAATCCATAATCAGACATTTTATCAAATGCATAGAGGGCGTGTAATGCTAGTGTAAAACCATACAATCCAAGAGTGAAATCATGCTAGAAAAATTAATGTAAAACCATCAATAGATACTTGGAAACACCCTCAAGTAATATACATCAATAAACATCATCAAATCCCATAATATACCTTAGATTCATAGCTCAAAACATAGTAAAACAGTCACAATTTCATAAACCTCAGCGTAGTGTGCAATGATTTTTATAATAAATAAGAACCATGAGTAATCAACTTTAAATCATGCAACTTTCAAGAAAAAAAATCTTGGGCATTATGGGTGAAAGGAACCCATGAAAGAAACTAACATATATTGACTTTGGAGATTTTCTTGAAGAAGATTTGAAATGGAGACTTGAAGCTTGAATGAAATCCTTAGATCCGGAAAGAGATTGGGACACTTGAATTATGAGGACTTAGGGCTTGACTTGGTTTCCTTGAATTCCCACAAGACTTCTTGAAAACCTTTAGAATGAATGGAAAATTTGATGAAGATTAGAGAGGATTTTAAGAGGTTTTTTGGTTGGTTTTTAGGGCTCAAAACGGCTAGACAATGAGGGATTTTCATGTATATAGGTATAAGGTTATTACCTAATTGTCCTGGAGTAAAAAGAACAATTTTTTGGAAAATTTTTAACTGGTCCGCATCGGACAACTACTATTTTTGTGAAGTTTCACCAAAAATTATTTTTCTTGGCACAAACAAAATATACCTTGTAGGTACACATTTCCCCACATAATTTTTTTCTCTAAACAAGAATATAAAGTCAAATTTGTGAAATTCTGCATCGATTTGGAGATATTGAAAAAAATATATCATAGGGTCTTTCTGAGCTACGGAACAAGAATATGAAGTCGGATTTGTGAAATTCTGCATGGATTTTGAGATATTGAAAAAAATGCATCATAGGGTCTTTTCGAGCTACGTGAAGGGGTGTTTAAATATCCCCGATTTGAGATATAAGAGAATTACGATTATGGGGGTATTCCTATGAAAGTGTGGGATGTTTCAATATATCCTCCTTGGGAATATTCATCCCGAATGTCGAAGAAATGTACATAAGAAGAGTAATTATGAAGAAATCAGCCCAACAAGAATGCAACAATGCACTTAAACACCATTTTCAAAATTTCAACATAAGTGTCAAAATCATCATGAATTTATCCGTATAAACATGAATGCATACAAATGACATAGGGATTGAAACATAAGACTTGGAATCATAAAAAGGACTTGACATGTTATCATAAGTTTGAAAAGAATGTAGGAGGTATGGATATTGCTTCTCCATGCTCGCTCCGGCTCCCCTAGAGACACTTTCGACTTGACGATTCTTCCAAAGGGCCTTGACGAACACTAGACCCTTACCAATCAACTTGTTCAACCCTTCCATCCAATACTTTCATCAGGAATCTTCCTAAGTCAACTTACGCTCCATAAGACCCACAATCTTACGAGTTCTATAGCACTAGAGTCACCACCACATCCCTTCAACCAAAAAGCATGAAAAACTAGACAAACCATAACCATATCCCTAGGTAATTCCAATCTTTAAGCAACCTTACCAATCCTTCTCTATACACTATAAGGACTCACAACCCTAAATGCATTATCAACCTTAAGTACCATAAACTACCATTTCCCTCTTGGGAGACAACCTCCACTCTACCATCTCTCCACCAAAAAGTTCCAACCCTAATAAGATGGAATTTAGGCATTGCTTAATGTAGACCTCTCCAACCAAAGAAGATTTGGAACCATCAAGAACACTACACCACTATACTCAACTTCTTCCAACTTAACCCCTTGACCTAGCAAACTGATGGACGTCTCTAGTTACCTCTTAGCTAGCACCATCAACAAATACTAGGCCACTTAGAGCACCGACCACAACATAACCCTTGCCAGGGAAATGAATACATACTCATATCATAATCCTTAAGGAATTCTAACCACCTTCTTCTTATCTTCTATTCACACCTATCGTATTTAGCGAACAACCCCTGATCATCCAAGACTTGCAACACTACCCCCAAATGATTCACAAGCTCCAGTAAAATCAATGCACCACCAACATGTCAAGGTAGGGTTTTAAAACCCTATTCATGAAACCCATAAACATAGCAAGTGCATAAGACCACCAAACAACTCCAACAATACTCAAATGCTCACCCCTAGTCTGGAAAGACACTTAGGAATATCACCTACCCTTATCCTCACATGGGAACAAAACCCAAAACAAAGATCTAGCTTAGAGAAGTGACTAACCCATTTTAGTTGACCGAATAGATAGACCACCCTTAACCATTATATTACAAACTTATGGTTCTACACTAATTAAAAGCATGATATGCATGTAACCAATCCACCCTAAGACTCCAAACTCACCATGCCAAGCTCAATAAGACCACAAAACAACACCTCATGCAAATGGGGAAACCTCTATAAACCCCTTTTAGATATAATAGACTCACGTAACCCTCTGAGTCATATACATAAGTCCTATTAGCACAAAGAAATAACATAAGAAATAACAACTCCCGTACCTAGCAAATCACCCTACTCAAAATGACGATCACAACATTGGCCTTACATAGGGCCAACTAAGTCATAAGAGAAGCAATAGAAGAGAACTTATTCATAAACTTCTGCAAAAGCTCATTAAGTCCAAGATGCTCCTAATATCAAATGAAGTAAAGGTATAGGCTAATCTCTAATCACATTCGTCTTACTAGGGTCCACCTTTTGCCATCACCCGGCACCAGACAACCTAGGAAGGCAACCTCTTACAACCCAAACTCCCATTTCTTCTATCTCACATCCATCTTTCTTCCTTAAACATTATAGTACTACTTATAAATGACTCACATGCACTGCCTCACTTAAGGAAACGAACCATCACACCAAAACCACCATAAACCTAATAGAGTAGAGACTAAATATCTTATTCATGAGACTTATAGGTAGAGTCGGTGCACTAGTCAAACCAAAAGACACTACCCCAAATTCAAAACATCGAAAAGAACTCTCAAGAACTCATTGATTACCAAAAATATCTCAATAGAAAATACCTTAGGTTCAACACCCCTAACTCTCTCAAGATGATAAATACAACCCTTAGGGATCAATTGTACCTTAAGACAAGAAATGGACCTACCTTCGTTGCTACTACTTCATAACCTCACACTCAAAGTCTGGTTCATAGGGAGTCTGATTCTAACTCTATGGGTTCTACCATCCATGAAGACACAACATGCATGCAACCATTTCATCCTATTTATGACATCAAATCCACCACATCCACTCCAACAACCCACAAGACAAGACTTAAAACAATACGAATCCGTTTCAACACCTATGAACCTTCCAGTAATAATACACTCAACAAAAAGGATAGACACCAAAGGTTCATATAATAACTTGGGACACACAAGAAGTCCACTAGCAACCAAAAGTAATAATGAAAGGAATAGTTAAACTCGGATCCATTAAAAATCAAAACCTTCAACTTATATTCCTTCGTCTTTCTCTTTGAAGCAGCATGATCAGCTAGAAGAGCAAAGAACAATTGTTGGGGGGGAACTAACTCCAACTCTATAGCATGACTTAGAACATGAAGAAGAGAAACATTTCCTAAAACGTCTCATAGCCTCCTACTCATAGTTGTGGTGCACAATACAACCATGGATAAGACTTTAATTGATGTTGTATGTTGGACTCCGAGGATATAACAACCTTGTGCTTTGATACCACCTTTGTCATGACCCAAGTCTAGGGCCTAGACGTGACCAGCAAATGGGGAATGCAAAGGACCCCCAAACAAAACTCATAGCATATCATTACAAATCCTTAGTCGCAGAAGCAATTAGAATGACAATAAGAGATAAATGTAAACAAGGAAAAATTGGGACCGAGGAGAAATATCCATATCATAAACATCAAGAGTCAATTGAGTCAAGCTTATAGCATGGATACATAACATGTCCAACAACACCTCCACTATATAGATAAGAGCGGGGGCCAAGATAAAACAATCAGGCTCACCCTCATAGTCAATACATAAGTCAAAGAGAAAGTCATAACACATAACAAGAGATTATAAGTAACATCAAAAGCAATCGGGCTCACCCTCATAGTCAATACATATATAAAAGAAAGATAGTCTTAGAACATAGCATAAGATCATAAGCAACATCCTCGGAATGGAGGACTTACCAACAAGCTTGAGTGAAACCGTGCTAGCCACGTGGGTGGAGATGCTCAAGCAGGGCTCCAGTTCCTACATGGTGATATCATAAAGGCATAGAGTATGCGTTAGTATGTTGGAATGTACTAAGTATGTGGGATGCAATGCAATAATATGTAGGCAATAATTAAAATGCATGATCATAGCAAGAAATAGTACATTAGCAATGTGTCATGCATGAACAATGCTTAAGGTAAAATATGTTTGTAAATGATGATCAAGGAATGTAACTCATTATGGACTACATACTTAACCCTTTCTTACCAATCTTTATGAAATTGACCAAATAGGCCCCACTCACTTTACTGTCATATCCTTTTTGGAGAGTGTTACCAATACCCCTATCGTATGACATAGTGTTTTTGGTAGATAGTATAAGATGTTCCCTATTTTATTATAAACTCTTTTGTGTAGGATCTGTGATTCATTCTACCTTATGACATGGCCTTTTTGATAGAATGTCTACACCTTATGATATGATCTTTTTGGTGGGACCAATTAGTCTTTATACCTTATGGCATGGCCTTTTTGGTGGGGTGTCCATACCTTAGTATATGATTTTTTTGGTAGGAACTATTAGTTATTCTACCTTACGGCATGGCCTTTTTGGTAGGTGGTCCATGCCTTATGATATGATCTTTTTGGTAGGAATCATTAGTCTTTCTATCTTACGGCATGACCTTTTTGGTAGAGATTATAGAATTAGCTCATCACGACATTTCATTTCAAACAACAAGGGAAGGCCTTCTCCATTTTCTCAAGAGCACAACTAATATGGAAACCCAATAATCTACTTGTAACACCATATGTTCTCTTTCATGAAAGTAACTCATATAAATATTCCTATCATCCTTATATAGTCATCATATACATACATTACTTCTATAATCATTTCATTATTGTATAATCATCATATGGCCATTCTACTCATAAGATATGTATTGGACCTTTAATTCCTCAAGAACCTATAATTGGGCATTTTATCAAACACTTAGAGGGTGTGTAAATGCTAGTGTAAAATCATGCAATTCAAGAGTGAAATTATGCTAGAAAACTCAATTTAAAATCATTAATAGATACTTGGTAACACCGTCAAGTAATTTATATCAAAACCCTTCATCCAATGTCATAATGGATCTTAGATTCATAGCTCAAAACGTAGTAAAATAGTCACAATTTCATAAAACTCCACATAGTGTGCAGTGATTTTTATAATAAATAATACCCATGAGTAAATTAACTTTAAATCATGTAATTTTTAAGTAAAGGAAGCTTGGGCATCATAGGTTAATGGAACGCATGAAAGAAACCCACATACCTTCGCTTTGGAGATTTTCTTGAAGAAGATTTGAAATAGAGACTTGAAGCTTGAATAAAATCCTTAGATCTGAAAAGAGATTGGGCACTTGACTCTTGTAGAGGACTTAGGGCTTGACTTAGTTTCCTTGAATTCCTACAAGACTTCTTGAAAACCTTGAGAATGAATGAAGAATTTGATGCAGATTAGCAAAACATTTGAGAGGTTTTTGGTCGATTTTTAGGGCTTAAAATGGCTAGACAATGTGAGATTTTCATGTATATAGGTATAGGGTTATTACCCAATTGCCCTGGAGTAAAAAAAAATTTTGGAAATTTTTGAACTAGTCCGCATTAGGTCCGCATCATGGACCCGTCGCGGACAGCTACTAATTTTGCGAAGTTTCACCAAAAAATATTTTTCTTGGCACGGACAAAGTATACCTTCTAGGTACTCATTCCCCCACCCTGTTTTCCCCTCTAAACAAGAAGATGTAGTCGGATTTATGAAAGTTTGCACGAATTTTGAGATATTAAAAAAAATGCATCATAGGGTCTTTCTGAGCTACATGGAGGGGTGTTTAAATATTCTCAATTTGAGATATAAGGAAATTACAATTATGGAGGTATTCCTAGGCAAGTTTTGGGTGTATGTTTCATATTTAATGGAGATTTACTTGGGAATATAAGTACATGAGAATTTACTTGTGATTTAAATGTATGCAAATTTACTTGAGAATTATTTGATGGGAATTTACTTGTGAATATACGTGCACGTGGATTTACATGCAATTTAGATATTGACAATTTTACTTGGGGATTATTTGATGGAAATTTACTTTGGAATATAAATACATTGGGATTTACTTGCTATTTAGATATATACGATTTTACTTGGGAATTATTCGATGTAATTTATCTATGGATAGACCTATCAAGAAATTTACCTTGGAGATTGATATATACAAATTTACGTAAGAATTAGTTCATGAAGATTTACTTGATGATATAAGTACTTGAAAATTTATATTAATGTGAAGTTTAAGTGAATCATTCAATAAATAAATTTTTATTAGGCAAAAAAGCTTTTTAAAAATATCATTGTATATCTTAATTATATATTACTTTATTCCTACATGTATTAAAATAATTTATTTGATTATTGAAATTAATATACACATATTTATTTGTAAACATTTCAAGTGATACTTATGTTTTTCAAAATAAACACTTATACTATTTGAAATCCTACACTTAAACCTCCTGTGAGGTATATTTGTCACTAAGCACGTTAAACTATTATTGTTTAATAAGTACCACAAATAAATTTTTTTTTATTAAAGGTATGAATAAATATCTTCAACCAAATTATTTTTTTATTTTAAAAATAAAAAATTCATTATAATTTTCATATATTATTTTACAATATACTTAATTATGTATATACCTCACATGAGATGTAACGTAAGATTTTTATAGTATATTAGGTAAGTTTTAAATTTTTAAATACAACAGGTGTATTTTTCAAAACTAAATCATATATATTATGGGAGTGTTTAGTGTAATTAACCCAAAAATATATATACTCCTTCCATACACTTTTACTTATCCACTTTGAACTTTTTATGCTCCCTAAGAAACAATGATCGATAATTTGAATATTTTATCCAAATACATATATTAATCATAATTAGTCTTGGATCTTAAAAACTGATTTGAAAATGAATAATTAATATTAAGAATAAGATAAAAGAAAACAAATATTTTTCTCTTAATATGGAAAAAGTGATAAGTAAAAATTAAAAAACATTATTAATATACTGAATAAATAAAATATAAACTAAGACAAAAAAAAAAAACAAATCAATATTTCCATATCTTTGATTATGATTTGATAGAAGGGTCATGGAAAGAATCATATGGTTGCTCCTTGTAAGGTTATATTGCATTGGACAAAAACAATAATAATTTGTAATTTATAAGGCGTAGTAACTAGGGAACAAAATATAACAATCACTGAGTATCTTACGGAAGTTAAACTAACAAAGGTTGGGGTTATAGTGTTTGCTTGGCAGTGTGGATTTGGGAGAATTAGTTGGACGTCATGAAGTTGTTTATGTGACAAATAGAGATATATAAAATAACAAAATTAAACTAAGAATGACAACAATTAATACGACAAATTAAATATGAAAAAATAATTGACTTATTTTTTTATTTTTTTTATTTTGCCAACAAATTCGTCATAGATTTTCTGAATTTTTTTTCTTGCGAAGTAACTTGTAGGAAAATTCACAAGAAAATTCCTTTTTTCACCATCTTTTATCAATTTGTTTTCGTGAACTATTAATAAATTTTGCAAGAAAAGCCGCAAGTGAAAATTTTGAGGTAAATCACTTGGGGAATGTGAAATTCAGATGTAATAATTACCGACAAGCTTTTTTCCAATGAATTTTGTATGGCAGAAAAATCCGCAGGAAACTTATATATATGCGATTTTTTCTTCAAATCAGCGAGAAAATCTCCATGTAATTCGAGCATTTTTAGTAGCGTAAAAAGGTTGAACTGATATGTTTAGGAATTTATTTAGGTGTAAAAATGTCACATTTAGGCTTTGAAAAGGTGAAAAAGGACCATAATACCCTTTTTAAAAAACCTATCAAAGTCTTCCACGGTCGCACCTACCGCTCATAGAAAGCATTTCATACAGTTTTGGGAGAATTTTGGGGTCTCTGGAAATTCCACGAGCCTATTCTATGGCCCCTGGAAGTTTCTACGACCCGTAAATGGGTCCATCAAATTTGAGACAAAAAAATAGATTTTCAGGAGTTTTTACCATGAGTTAGCTGACGGGTTGTAATTCAAATCACGGCCCGTATGTCATCTCATAGATACACTATGCTTTGGTAGTCTTTAGTAAAACAACTATAATATTTGACTCCAAACTCCAAAGGAGGTGAAATGACTTGCGTTAGAAAGCTAGTTCACAGTCCTTTCATTTGGTCGGTCATGGGACATCTAATTCTCTATGTGTTATGAATTATGATTATTTAATTTTGATCCTTCTATAATCTAAAACTAGAAACTCAATTTATAGAAAAGTTTTGAACTCGCCAAAGTACTAGATGTCTTTTATGATCCTGATCCACTTCTCACATATAAGAATGAGGCTTGAAACATATGTACATGCAAGAATAGAGTTATATGGTGTCACATGAGGCCCCCATGGGTTCCGATTTGAGTTTATCAGTGAATGAGTATGATAGGACAGATACGCATCACATGGTTTGTATTTCATTCCATTCACTTCATCTCATATCATTCCTTATTAATATTGGTATATGTATAATGTGTCAGAATGTGAATACTTTTCAATTTTATATAGATAAGTTTGGAATATTGAAAGACTATGAAAAATGTTGATAATTTTGAGCCTT
Source organism: Solanum virginianum (assembly GCA_000787875.1). Taxonomy (NCBI): domain Eukaryota; kingdom Viridiplantae; phylum Streptophyta; class Magnoliopsida; order Solanales; family Solanaceae; genus Solanum; species Solanum virginianum. The sequence goes on along the minus strand of DF359227.1, from coordinate 35,702 downwards.
ATATATTGTGAAAATTGGATTGTGTGGACATTGTGAAAGCTTGTGACTTGATAAATTATTGTATCACTTGTTTACGAATTTTGTTGTATGTTCTGTAGCTATGTCCTATGATATGTTGTTGTATACATATTATTATTTTGTTAGAACTTTTCTGAGTGCAAGTGTGTAATTTGACGGTATGTGGTTGTGTGGATAGGAGTACCTATGTTGTTTATTACTTTACCTTATGTTAGTTTTCATTTGTTGAGTACTATGTTGTTTGGTGCTCACCCTTGCTACATTTTTGTAGGTTTTGAGCCCAGCCCGTCTTACTAGATTTTTCAGTTCAGGATCGAGCTTTTGGATCCATCGAAAGCTAGTTGCTCTTCTCTTCGATAGGCCTTCGAGGATTCTATTTCTCATGTTTTATTCTTTTTTAGGACTAGATATTGATGCTTATATTTAATTTTAGTATTTTGATTATTCGAGGCTTATACATATCATACCAGTTCTAGGATGGTTGTAGTTTTGATTCCTCTATGCTTATCTACCTTATTAGACTGTTTATTTTTTGCTTGTGATCACTGGATGATTTGTGTTGGGTTGAAACATTTTGGTGGGTTAGATGAGTTGTCATTATACCCAATTTTTGGGTCATGACAATCGATCCAACAACAATACTCTTGATTGGATATGTAATGCCTGATAAAATTATAAAAATATCCTAGGGGAGAGATGTGCACATAGCATGTCTTCCCATGCTCCGATGGCTAATTTGAGGTCAGATTTCCGATTAGCATGAAAAATTTAGTCAAAAAGTGGTCTCTGTTGTTTTTTGAAGCAACCTAATAAAAAGATAAATTTTTGGTACGAAAATGCGAACCACTGAGGGTACGCAATAGGTGTGCCACGCGCACCTGCTGCAGAACTAACACTTTGTTTTATTCTAAAAATTTTCTACGGCATTAGAAACCTTGTTCAGAGCGTTTTTGCCAAAAAATACTAAAAATAAACCCTGTCAGCCTCGCGGACCCATGTCCCGAGGCAGACATTTTTTGAATTTCATGAGGGGCATTCTAAACCTTTCCAAATCCCTTCTGGACATAACATATGATTAAAATAGGTCATTTAAAGTGTAAAAAGGGTTTTTAACCCATTCTTGAGCCTTCCTAAGTCCTTGAAAAAAGAGTAGAGCTAAAGAGAAGAGAAAGGAGCGAGGAATGTAGGAGTTAGCAAAGAAAGTTTCTTGAGGTTGTTTGTCTAAAGGTTCAATCCAGGTATGTAAGGCTACCTAAAGCATTGGATTGAATTCATCCATACGCCACTTCGTTTACTTGCGTTAAGTTTCATGAGTAATAATTGAATAATATAATTCATGTGATCTCAATTTCTAAGTTCTTACACTTGTTCGAGTCTTCATGGATGTACATGAGTAAATTGATGAGTTGTATTGTTATTTTCATGAAATAGGAATATTGTTAGGGTTTCAAGTATTAATAAAAAGTATTATTTTAAACATCAAGGTTTTGCATATTGAGAGTAAAGATGATGATTTTTCTATGCATTGATGAAAAAGTGATTTGTACTAATATTATGTATGTATTTTATAGAGTCCAAAGATTCATATTTTGAGAAAAATATTTTAATGAGATAAGGTGTGTCTTGATGTGCTTGAGTAAATTGAGGATGAGGAGTACATGTTCTTGTATATGCATGAGATGAGCATTTACTATGTCATATGCACTAAGTATGATTCTATGTGATTTAACTGCCCGTATAAGTTGAAGTCTTGCATGGAGTTAATATGACTCCTGAGTTACATTGCATGAATGATGGTCCTGAATTATTGAGTTGTTGAGCAATTGAGTTGCGTTATTTAGAACTGAATTGACTTATTTGAGATGAGTTTGAGTTAATTTCTATGAGCACATTTTAGTCTTGGAAGGGGTATTGAGCACCAAGTTGGGTGATTGAGGAGCACCCCAGAACTATGTTGCCGGCGTAGGATAGTCATGTAGTTAACTCTGGAAGCTCAAGTCTCAATAGATGGACATTCACTTTGGATCCGAGAGAGAGGAGAGGTTGACCTCCTTAACTGTGGAAAGTTTAGGGTGGACGTGGCAACAACGTCTTTTCATTATACATCACCAAAACTCATAGTGGAGTGGAGAGTTATGTTAGTTAGAGAAGCTTCCGAGAAACAATTGAGTTAACATAGTATGATTTTTAAAATGAGTTGCATAAAAAAATTTAGTCTAATTTTAAAGCATGATTTGAAACCTAAACTTGCATATTCACTGAGTCGAGTCATGAGTTAAATGAGTTAAATTTTGAGTCGGGTTTACTGAGTTGAGTCGAGCCTTGTGTGTTTACTTTAGCCAATCTTACATACTAGTATATTTCATATATTGATGCCAATTTAGACCTGCATCGTTTCATGATGTAGAGGCAGGTATTAGAGGACTTCAGCAGACGCATCATTGAAGTTCAAATTTGCAATTTCAGAGATGGTGAACCCTTCATACCTTCATATGAGTTTATTTTTTTTCCTTTCACTAAGTATTTTATTTTCCTTGAGTTGGGTAGCCATGGCCTCTCATGGTACCATCTAGATGTTAGAGGTAGAGGCTTCATAGACATTGAATTGAGGATGTGGAGTATTGTCCCTTTTCCAACTTTTGTTTTACTGATAATTTCTTTTATATAAAGACTAGATTATTTAATTACTTTATTGTATTTTCTTTGAGCATTTTTCTTCCGCTATCGAGTAGGATGTGACAATGAGGCCAAGTGGTTCACTCGGGGGTTAGCAATAGTCTCTGTGCACCTACCACGCTAAGGGTACCCTACCGGGGCGTGAAAAAACATTGTATCAGAGCACAAATTTCAAGTGACCTAGGGAGTCTATGAAGTCATGTCTAGTAGAGTCTTCATTATTGGTGTGAAGCATGCCACATCCATGATAGAGAGGCTATAGGACGTTAGGAATGGTTACTCTTCTTTCTTATTCTGATTCGTTCTATAGAGTTAAACTCTAGAAAATCTCTTTCTTGAATCGTACGTTACATGTTTGTAGACCATGCCATCCAAATGCTTTATGAACCCGTGGAATGTCATCAACACTAAGGGGCTTGAACTTACTAGTCATCTTGCTTCATATGCTTGATGGGTAGAGGAGGACAAGTGGAATGAGATGGAAGAACCTTGGAGCATAAAGGCTGAGTTAATAGGACATGAGCATAGTAAGCATGAACAAGAGAATGAGAATAGGTCTCCCTTTCTACAAAGACCTTGGAGTTATGCGTCACCGCCAGCGAGTTCACCCATATTTAATAACAGATACAAACTAAGGCCACAGGGAATTAAACCCTTTAAGGTCCGGGACCCTATATCCAAGGAAGTATGGCTCAAAGATGTAAAGGAAACCCACCATGTAGAGCATGTGGCAAACTCTATTTGGAGAAATGTCAAATAGGCAAAGATGGATACTATAAGTGTGGCCAAGAGGGTCACTTACGGAGGGATTGTCCAAAGTGGGCCAATAAAGCTCAACCCACTATATCTACACTACCAATTAGAGGAAATCAGAGAGATGCAATTTCTAGAACGAGCGAGGTCATAGACCAGTTGTGTGCTGCGGTAGCCACCCAGATCAGAAAAATACTCTAGGATGTTATGACGGGTATGATTCGAGTCCTTACTCTTGATTGTTTTATTTTTTAGATTCTAGTTCTATTACATTGTTTGTTATTCCCCCTTATGTGACTAGTAAGTTGATTGAACTCCCGAGTGTCTTCCTAAACATTTTAGTGTATCTACTCGATTTGGTGAATCTATTCGAGCTGAGAGGGTCTATAGATATTGTTTTGTGCCAACCTACCATAGAGATATCTTGGATGACTTAGTTGAGCTAATTCAGATGCACTATCACGACCCAAGCCTAGGGCCTAGATGTGATCGGCGAATGGGGAACCCGAAGAAACACCAAACAAGCCTCATAGCATATCATTACATATCCTTAGAAGCGAAAGAAATGTAAACACGTAAGAAACACAAATAAGGGAAATTGGGACTATGGGAGAGACTCATATTTAAATAGCTTAAATATCATAAGTAAGTCAAAGCCCAAGCATGATACATAACTTGCCAAATAACATCTCTAACATAGGACTTAACTGGGGCCAAGACAAGCAACTAGAGACAAGCAATTAGTGAACGGATGGAAAAATTTGCAAAGTTTCATCTCACTGGAGAATTCACTGGCCGTTTGGCACTCCACGGGTCGTGTGGAGTACCCTTATTAAGTGCCTTAGTGGAAAAAATGGAAGTTGGGAAACTTGGATAACTTGATGTCTCATCACTTTGACGGACCGCTTCACGAACCATGTGGCGTTACATGGACTGTGTACTAGTCCATCCCACCTAACTTAGATAAAAATGTTGTTGGCCACCTCACGCCTAGGTGGCATGGCCCGTAACCCTTCATATGAGATGTACAAGGCTTCCAATGCCACCCACGCGTAGCCAAGCCTCCTAAAACACCTCCAAGCCCCTCCACACGACCAGTGGTGAGTCACACGACCTGTTTCACTGGTCATGGACCAAGAATTAGCCTCACCATGCCATTTTCCAGCAACAAACATTTCCCACGACCTGTACAAGGCCACATTGCTCATATGGGTGCTTGTGGGGCTTCTAACGCCTTCATCTAATATCGAAACAAGGTGAAACCAAGTGCATTGCGAAGCTAACTCAAAGGGAATTCATTTGACATGTCGTGGGCCACCCAGTTCTAAATATGCTAAAAGTTATGGTTGTTTAAAGTTGACCCTTATATGAACCATATCCCAAAACTCGGCTTTTAGGGAAGTCTTGAACTTGTTTAGGTACTAGGAGTCTCCCATGAACCTAATACAACCCCAACCTAACCAAATGAGCTTGAAGCATGGATACACTAGAGCATAAAGTTACAGGGTATCACAATATCTCCCCCTGGGGAACATTCATCCTCAAATATCAAAGAAACGTACACAAGGAATGTAGTCATGAAGACTTTAGCCCAAACATGAATGCAACAATGCACATAAACATGATTTCCAAGGAAAGTTCAACAAATACATTGAAAATTCTCATAATCTTATTAACATGAACATGAATGCATGCAATGACATAAGGGCCAATACTTGAGACTTGGAATCATAAAAAAGGATTTGACATGTCATCATAAGCTTGAATAAAATGAAAGAGATACGGATATTGCTTCTCCATGCCCGCACCAACTCCCCGAGAAACACATACGAATAGACAACTCTGCTAGAGGGCTTTGACGAATACCACATCCTCATTAATCAACCTCTCCACTTATCCATCCAACACCTCTACCGGGATCTTTCTTTAAGCCAACGTGTCCTCCACATCACCCATAACTTCAAAGAGTTATATAACACTAGAGTCACCAACAAATCCCATCCACCTAGAAGCATGAAGAACTGGGCGAACCATATCTACATCCATAGGCAAATCCCCAAACTTATGCAACTTTACCGACCTCCCTCTACACTCTATAGGGAATTATAATCCTCAACTCAAGTGTCAACCTTAAATTCACCTACCCACTTAGTACCATAGCTACCATCTCCATAAGGACTCATAATCCTTAACTCAATTGTCAATCTTAAATACACCTATTCCACTTATTTCCATGAACTACCATCTCCCTCTTGGGAGACAACCTCCACTCTATCGTCTTCTCACCCAAAACTTCCAACTCTAATAAGACGGAATCAAGGCCTTGCTTAAACTAGACTTCTTAACCTAAGAAGACCAGGAATCACCAAGGACACTATACTACCATTCCCAACATCCCTCAACCTACTTCCAACCTAGCCAATCGATAGACCCACTAGTCTCCTCTTTGCCACCATTATCACATATGCTAAGCTATCCATAGGCACCCTACATAGAGCACGAACAGCAATGCTAGCCTTACCGAAAAGAGAACTAAAGCACACTCATATCATAATCCTTAAAGAATTCTAACCACTTTCTTGTTATCCACAAAGCACTCTTATCATATTTAGCAACCAATCGTCCCCCCAAATGATCCATAAGCTTTAAGTAAATCAATACCTCATCACTACAAACCACCACAAACATACCAAGGTAGGGTTTTAAGACCTTATTCATGAAACCCATAAGTATGGCCAATGTATAAATTAACCAATCTCCATGAAGACACAACCTGCATGCAAATATTCCATCCCAAGTATAAAACCACAAGCCACCACGCTAACTCCAACAAGTCACAAGAAAAAAATTAATGCAAGACGAACATGGATCGACATTTATGAACTTTCTAGCAATCATATACTCAACTATGAGATAGAAACAAAGGTTCAAATCATAACTCGGGACACACAAGAAGCCCACTAGCAATAAAAAGAATAATGAATGAAATAATGAAACTTGGATCCATCAAAATCAAAACCTTCAAATTACCTTCCTTCGCCTTCCTCTTTGAAGTGGCATGATCAACTAGAAGAGCAAAGAACAATCGTTGAGGGGGGGAACTTAACTCAACTTTATAGCACCACTTAAAACATAAAAAAGGGAAACATTTCCTAAAACGTCTCATAACCTCCTATTCATAGTCATGGTGCGCTTCAAAACCATGATTAAGACTCTAATTGACGTGATATGTTGGACTCCAAGGATCTATCAACCTAGTGCTCTGATACCATCATTGTCACGACCCAAGCCTAGGGCCTAGAGGTGATCAGCGAATGGGTAACCCAAAAGAACCCGAAACAAGCCTCGTAGCATATTATTAAACATCCTTGGTTGCGAAAGCAATGCAAAACAATATAACAAACATAAATAAGGGTAATTGGGACTATGGGAGAGACTCATATTTAAATAGCTTGAATATCATAAGTAAGTCAAAGCTCAAGCATGATACATAAATTGCCCAATAACACCTGTAACATAGGACTTAACCTGGGCCAAGACAAGCAACTAGGCTCACCCTCAAAGTAAAAGTATACCAAAAAGAAGGATAGTTTTTAATACATACCTTAAGAACATAGATACTTCCCTCACACATTAGAACTTACCAACTAGGTTGAATGGATACCAATAGCCATGTGGAGTAGGACGATAACCAAATGGAGCTCCGGTTCCTACATGGTGATATCATGTAGGCAAGAGTATGCGTTAGTACGTTTGAATGTACTAAGTATGTAAGATGCAATTAAACAAAAGATAATCATCATATTCAAAATATATAACAATAGGCAATAGGCATAATATAACAATATTACATGTATGATCAATGCTTAAGTAACTCATGCTTATATAGGATAGCATATGTGTAAAAAGGACCAAGCTAGATTTCTAAAGTACTAACCCCTTGTTAGGTTGGTGATGATGTCGCCCCATTACCTAGGTGCCAACATACAAATCCCATGATAGGTTACTAAGGTACAAATCCCTTGATAGGTTAGTGATGGTGTCGCCCCATCATCCTAGTGCCAAGGTACAAACCCCTTGATATTTTACCAAGGTACTAACCTCTTTATAGGTTAGTGATCATGCCGCCTCATTACCCTGGTGCCAAGTTACAAACCTCTTGATAGGTTACCGAGGTACAAACCCCTTGATAGGTTAGAGGATGGTCATACCCTACCTCCCATAGTGATTGAGGCATACCCCTCAATTGGCTATGGTCAATCCAACACTATATAGAGAGATATCATACACATACTTTCCTTTTATCATCATCATAACA